>CAUYLG010018889.1:0-93668 GCA_963573385.1 Cacajao melanocephalus
AGATAGCACGGGAAGAAAAGCCAGATATAGGTGAAGGGGAGGAAAGCAGCAAATCACACTGCCACGTGTGTACCTATGCAACAGTCTTGCATGTTCTTCACATGTACCCCAAAACATAAAATACAATAAAAATTAAAAAAAAAAAAAGAAAAAAAGAGACATTTAAATTTTTTTTAGTAACATGATCTGTGGAAGATTAATAATTGCTATTTACATGCACATTTTACTTTGTGGCATTTAAATGAAAAGTAACATGATCTTAAACACCATCCTGGTAAATTTTCATGGGTCACTTTACAGACTGATTTTTACATTGATTACAAAATTAAAATTTTTACCACTAAGGATTTAAAATAGAATATGATAAATTTTTTCCATTTTATACAGGCAGTGAAGTTGTCTTTTGTTTACAGAAATGTTAGAATTTATATTTAATATGGTTTCATAGTAGAATATTGTCAAAGAAGTCATTCATTTTCCTTTTCAATATTGTTTTCATCAATGGTTTTGGAGCAATCTTTTGAAGCTGAAATTAGAAAACATCTATATTCCATTTTTGAAATGTTTATATGTATTACAAAAACATATTTTGCTTTTAATTAACTGGGTCAAATTTTTCTTTATTGTGTTTGCTTCTCAGTCACTTTTTAAATCACCAGATTTTGAGTTCCTTTTCAATGAAAAAAAGAAGATGTGAAATTACTACATATTTTCAAAAGAAAGCATTTATTTGTTAAATATTTATTGAACGTCTGTTTCTTTCTGCCACTGTTGTACCATTAGGAATAAAACAGTGAACAAAATGGACACATAAATTCCAGTCATCGAGGGAACTAACTTTCTAAAATAGTAGGCAAGACAGTCAATTTCTGAAAATAATTAGAGTAAATAAAAAATTAGACAATAATAATGGTTAGATAAAGAGATGAAAATTTTCAAGATGAGAGTTTATAATTTTGAATGGAGTGATCAGAAAAGTCATTCCTGAAAAGGTAACATTTTAACAAATATTTGAAGGGAGATACTAAGTGAGCCATGCAGACAACTAGACCGAGAATTTTGAGAGCAATCAGCAAATGCAAAGAGCCTGAGGCAGGAGCAAGCCTTCTGTGTTTCAGGAAGAAAACAGAAAAGTCTGTGTTCATGATGCATTTTTATTTTTTCATAGAAATTTGAAAGTTTAGTTTCCAAACTATTATTTAAATTTTTATTTGCAATTAACATGCCAATAAAATAAGGAGAATGTATGTATATAATTTCAAAGAAAATACACTGATATTCATAGAATATGTTGCTTAAATAGAAAAATATCTAGAAAAAAGGGATGTTGGAGTTACATGATGCTCAATATCGGTCAGTCAGCTTCTGAAGTATTATGTGACATTTTAGGTATTTTGTTTTCAAAAGGCTACAAATTACTAGAAGCCTAAAGCAGAGAAAGAGATGTTATGCTAAGGGAACTTAAGACCACATCATATAAAGAGCAATGCCAGGATGTTGGGTCTGCACTTGAAAAGTCTTCCAAGGAGGAAAATGAACAGAGAAAATGATAGCTGTCAACTATTCAATATTTTTTTACCCAATTATTTTTTTTATTGAATGGATGCAAAAGAGAAATAAATTTGTTACTGAATACCACTAAAAGGATTGTTTGGAAACATTTAATGAATAAATATTATTCTATTCATTAAGCTATACATGTTTTTTTGAATACGTTATTTCTGGGAATGACTACCAGAAAGAGTTTGAGATCTTAGATACACCTCATTTGTGCTTAGCTACTGGATAATTATATACTTCATAATATAGTTATAAAAATAATGTATAAGGAGAATCTAATATAATTTTGGAAATATTAGGTACTTAGTGTCTGTTGAAGGGAAGGAGTGAGGAAAGGAAAAGAGAAATGCAAGACAGAAAAAACTATTAAATATTTTATCAACAGTAACAATGAAACTAAATCTGCAAATCATTCTTCAGCTATATAACTCCACTCCTTACTTGTACATTGCTCTTATGTAGCTCGAGTTATAATTTGACATTTTGCAGGTCACCCAAGAGTAGTTACTCTATCAATATGTTTTTAGAAGTCTTAATAAAGGGCTGTTTTAAAATCTGAGCTCTTGCTATTACCTAATGAAGTTGTGATTATTTCTATTGTGCAGCCAAGGAAACTGAAATTTCAGAGAACAAAGTCACTTGTGGGGAGTTACACAATTCCTAAGGATCATCTCTAGACTCCATGCTATTAACCCTCCATGGGCATCTAAGAATCCCATTAAGTGCAACACAAAGACAAGAGTTCTAACAGTGAAAGCCATCTGAGATTGGAGTGTACTAACCTTACAAGGAAGTGAAAGTATTATTATTTTAGGTTGTCAGTGACACACTGGATCTTTGTTTGTTGATGCTTCATAATTCTGAGGTCCACATACTAATGCTAAAGATTAGTGATTGTAAGTTGTATACATGTAAAAAGAATCAGAATTCTTTATGATCTTCTTTCTGGTATACTTAGAGATAATCTTCTTTTTAATTCTATATGGGTTTTTGAATCAATTTTGTTTCATTTTCATATGTTACACTCTTAGTTGTTAGGCCTATTTTCCCAAATCAAAATTGATAGGTTACTCACACACAAAAAAGATCAAAGCTAGACTTTTTGATATGTGTTTATTATTTTTGAATTGCATTAGAAACTAAAGACATCTAGTGAATATGCACCTTAACGTCTAATGATAGCTACTTTATAAAAGGTTTATTTTTCACGTTACCTAGAATATTTGATTTAACCAAAAGTTACTGCAAAATTTATTCTTGCATTTATCTCTTCAAATGTTGAGTCCTTTGGTGACACAAGAGGATGCTCAGGCTTTTGAAAGCCAAAACACGTCTCACTAAAATATTAGAATATATTTTCCAGCCCACCTTTTGTCAATTGAGCCCTTCTTTGTTATAATGTTAACTTATGATTCTCTCTGTTTCTAAGTGAACCGCAGCAGGAATTCTTACCTGCTGCTTAGATTTGCCCCAGAGAATAGAAACTTCAAAGATGTGTACTTTTAGGTCTAACATAAAAGGGAGACATAGGTACATATTTTATAAATGGTATTCAAACTATGCATGACAGATCAGAGCTCGATAGCTAGATACCTCATTAGAAATGTCTCTGCTGCTCAGTTTTCTCAAAATACAGATTTCATGAAATGTTTTCTATTTGCTCTAATTTTCCCATGGTTGCCCAATTATCAAATAAAATTTTCTACTAAGAAGCATGTTCTTGTAGTCTTTTCCATGTATGAGAATATAGTCTTTCCAATTAAAATAATATTCATATTCATAGTAAATGAATGCATTTATTTATTGAATGTGTAGGTTCAGGGCCTCTTCATGCTGATCTAGTTTAGAGATTTTTTTTTCCTGTCCTCACTATGTGAGTCTAGATAAAAAGCCCTGTACTTTTCTTACTGACAGGTAAGAAAAGGGCTCTTTTGTTTGTCTACAAAAATTCACTGAATTATTAAAGAGAAAAGGATTTTTGCTTACAGCAATGAAGATACTGTGTTAATTTCTAGATATCCCTCTCTGAGAGCTGTTTGGCCATTTAAACTACTGGGATTCCATCTTCCCACCATGTTGTTTACTCTCCTCATTCCCAGCTCTTCTTGTTCTCCAGTGTCTAGCTCTGTGTTATTTTCTCTATGAAATCCTTGTCCATTCATAAAGAAATGGCATTTAGGCATCTCTTTCTTTTTCTCTTCAATTCTTCATGTTCCATAACAAGCAGTTCCCATCTCTCTTCAACAGAATTTTTAGTTGACCAATCACCTATATTTAGTCTATTCAGGGTTTGGGGTTTTGTTTATTTCATTTTAAGTTATTATAAGTCATGTGGTAATGAATATATTTGTGTTATAGGTTGTTTATTTATTTACTTACTTACTTATTTTGAGATGGAGTCTCACTCTGTCGCCAGGCTGGAGTGCAGTGGCACGATCTCGGCTCACTGCAACCTCCACCTCCTGAGTTCAAGTGATTCTCCTGCCTCAGCCTCTGGAGTAGCTGGGACTACAGGCAGATGCCACCATACCTGGCTAAGTTTTGTATTTTTAGTAGAGATGGGGTTTCACCATGTCAGCCAGGATGGTTTGGATCTCTTGACCTCGTGATCTGCCCGTCTTGGCTTTGCAAAGTTCCAGGATTACAGGTGTGACCCAAAACGCCCAGCCTATAGGTATTTTTATAAAATTAAATAAAAAAAAACTATTTTCTTTGATTTTTATTTTTTTCAAACATTATGGTCCTTTCTTCTGAGGTCAGTGTTACTTTAGAGAGAGGCTGGTAGTAGTAAACTTAGGTTTAATTGTTTTTGTTCTATAGATAATCAGCCTGTTTCTGACTACCTTAATTACAGGTGAATATGGAAGAGAAGTAGCAAGGACAGTAGTAATAGACTCATACAAGGGCAGCCAGAACTTCTTTCCCCCCCACCTTTTTTTTTTTCTGAGATGGAGTTTTGTTCTTGTTGCCCAGGCTAGAGCACAGTGGTGAGATCTTAGCTTACCACAAGCTCTGCCTCCCAGGTTCAAGTGATTCTCCTGTCTCAGCCTCCCGAGTAGCTGGGATTAGAGGCATGCACCACTATGCCCAGCTAATTTTGTATTTTTAGTAGAGATGGGGTTTCTCCACATCGGTCAGGCTGGTCTTGAACTCCTGACCTCAGGTGATCTGCCTGCTTGGCCTCCCAAAGTGCTGGGATTACAGGCGCGAGCCACTGTGCCTGGCCAGAACTTTTCTAATATTACAGTGTAGAGGATGCTGTTTAATGTTGCCCAGAGCCCCCCATCAGGAGAGACTTGCTCCAGATTCTGGGAATTTTGGCAGCTAGAGCTCTCAGCTACCTTCCTTTCTGGTAATTGTCCTCAAGTGAAGAAAGCCTCTTTGACAAAGTCGCAGTCTTCCCCCAGGAGTATCTTGTATCCAGTGACTAGCCATTAAGAAGTATAAAGTTCTGGCCTCTTGTTTAAAGGAAAGACAATTCTGAAGTGTTGCTATAGCTCCAGATCTTCCTATAGGAACAGCTGAGGGACTACCTCACAGTTCATCTTCTACCTCTGCACCATCTTGTTTCCCTTACCCTCTTAGAGGTGTATTTCCTGAGAATTTACCCCTATAAACAGTCTGGTTGTAAATCTCAGCATATCAGAGCCATATCTCCCATTAGCTGATTAACAATGAACTCTATTTATGGTGGGAGAGCACTCAAGTGTTCTGCCATGCACTTTTGCTGTAATTGTTTAAATTTACAGTTAGTTATGAGTTCATCCATGGTGGAAGAAAGTGTGGCAATTCCTCAAGGATCTAGAAATAGAAATACCATTTGCCCCAGCAATCCCATGACTGGGTATGTACCCAAAGGATTATAAATTGTTCTATTATAAAGACACATGCACATGTATGTTCATTGCGGCACTGTTTACAATAGCAAAGACCTAGAACCAACCCAAATGTCCATCAATAATAGACTGGACAAAGAAAATATGGCACATATGCACCATGGAATACTATGCAGCCATAAAAAACAATGAGTTCATGTCCTTTGTAGGGACATGGATGAAGCTGGAAACCATCATTCTCAGCAAATTGACACAAGAGCAGAAAACCAAACACTACATGTTCTCACTCATAAGTGGGTGTTGAACAATGAGAACACATGGACACAGGGAGTGGAACATCACACACCAGGGCCTGTCGGGGTGGAAGGCTAGAGGGGAGATAGGAGAGTGGTGGGAGGCTAGGGGAGAGATAGCATTAGGAGAAATATCTAATACAGATGATGGGGTGATGGATGCAGCGCACCACTATGGCACATGTATACCTATGTAACAAACCTGCATGTTCTGCACATGTACCCCAGAACATAAAGTATAATAATAATAATTTAAAAATAAATAAATTCTTCCCCTTCAAAAAAAAAAAAAAGAAAGAAAAAGAAAAAAAGAACTAGCTGTCATTCAAATAGCTTTTCCCTATAAGTAAAGTGTCGTTTCTCCCTTGCTGTTTTCAGGATTTTCCTTTGTCTGTAGTTTTCCGGAGGTTGATTAAGATGAAGTGTTAGTTTCTTTGGGGTTATCTTGTTTGGGGTTTGCTCAGTTTCTTGATTCCATTGGCTTGTCTTTTTTCAAATTTGTAAAGGTTTACCTAGTCTATTTCCAAATGCTTTTTAGCTTTGCACTCTTTCTCTTTTTCTTCCATGCATGTTATGATGGGTAAGTGGTAGATGCTAGGTGTTTTTAGTAATCTCACAGTTCTTGAGGCTCTGTTCATTACCAGCCCCTTCATGGTCTATTTCTCCATTTTTTTTTCCAGATTAGTTTCTATTCTATCTTGAAGTTCACTAATTATTTCCTCTGTGTCTTCCTTTCTTCTTTTCAGTCCATCCGTTGAGTTTTCAACATTCCAGTTATTTTTTTTTTCAGTTAAATATGTTCGTTTATTTCTTCTTTAAATATTTATGTATTTTCTGAGACTTGTGGTCTTGTTTTTTGAAGTTTCTATTTTTTCAACAATGTCTATGGCTGCACATTGTGATATTTTTTAATGATGGTTGTTTTGAAATCTTTGTCAAATATTGTCAGATATTGTAACATATCTGTCATTAATGAGGTGGCATCCACTGAGTTTTTTTTTTTTTTTCATTCAATTTGAGATCATAGTGGTTGTTGGCATAATAAATTATTTTCTTTGCATTTGTATCATTCAGGTTTCTGCAGATATTCAGAGCCTCCTAAGTTGTATAAACCAGACTAGCAGGCTTTAAACTTAGGTTATAGGTTATAACCTGAAATCTATACATTTTGGATGTATATGTTATGAATCTCTCAGTCTTATTAAAATTTTTTTATAGCTGGCTATCTCTGACAGGGCTGTAATAGGAGAAGAGTGTTGTTGCCTCATCTCTGCCAGATAGAAGCCGATGTCCAGGTTTCTCACTTTTCCTTCATTAAAACACCAGAAAGGGGATTTAGATACTAATGAATGGGGAAGGGAGTACCTAACTCTCACTAGTCCTTCACAGACACCTTTCTGGTGAGAGTAGTAGTAGATCCTTATTATACTTCTCATGTGAGTATCACTGGCATTAGAGTGGTGGGGCTGGCCTCATTACCAATGGGTAGTGATAAAATTCTGACTCTCAACTAGGCCTCCCCTGACATCATCTCAGTAGAAAAGGGGAGGGACAGGTTTCCCACATGGTACCCAGTGACACTAGGGGAGAGTGGTAACTTGTTACCCATGTAAGGGTGAAAGTCCATGATTCTTATTCAGCCTTTTATGAAACTACACTGATTTTTACTTATATATGTACTTTAAGTTTTGAGGTACATGTGCAGAACTTGCAGGATTGTTGCATAGGTATGTACATGCAATGGTGGTTTGCTGCGTCCATTCCACTGTCACGTACATCAAGCATTTCTCCAAATGCTATCCCTCCCCAACCTCCCCACACCCTACTATCCCTCCCCTAGCCCAAATACACCAACAGACCCCAGTGTGTGATGTTCCCCTCCCTGTGTCCATGTGTTCTCATTGTTCAACACCCACCTATGAGTGAGAACATGCGGTGTTTGGTTTTCTGTTCTTGTGTCAGTCTGCTGAGAATGATGGTTTCCAACTTCATCCATGTCTCTGAAAAGGACACAAACTCATTCATCATTTTTTATGACTGCATAGTATTCCATGGTGTATATGCACCACATTTTATTTGTCCAGTATATCATTGATAGGCATTTGGGTTGGTTCTAGGTCTTTGCTATTGTAAACAGTGCCTCAGTGAACATACATGTGCAAGAGTCTTTATAGTAGAATGATTTATACTACCTTGGCTATATGCCCAGTAATGGGATTGCTGGGTCAGATGGTATTTCTATTTCTAGGTCCTTGAGGAATTGCCACTCTGTCTTCCACAATGGTTGAACTAATTTACACTCTCACCAACAGTGTAAAAGTGCTCCTATTTCTCTACATCCTCTCCAGCATCTGTTGTCTCCAGATTTTTTAATGATACTCATTCTAACTGGTGTGAGATGGTATCTCAATGTGATTTTGATTTGCATTTCTCTAATGACCAGTGATGATGAGCATTTTTTCATATGTTCCTTGGCCTCCTAAATGTGTTCTTTGGAAGAGTGTCTGTTCATATCCTTCACCCACTTTTTGATGGGGTTGTTTTTTTCTTGTAAATCTGCTTTTGTTCTTTGTAGATTCTAGATATTAGCCCTTTGTCAGATGAGAAGATAACAAAAATTGTTTCCCATTGTGTTGGTTGCTGGTTCACTCTAATGATTGTTTCTTTTGCTGTGCATAAGATCTTAAGTTTAGTTAGATCCCATTTGTCTGTTTTGCCTTTTATTGCCATTGCTTTTGGTGTTTTAGACAGGAAGTCCTTGCCTATGCCTGTGTCCTGAATGTTGTTGCCTAGGTTTTCTTCTAGGGTTTTTATGGTGTTAGGTCTTATGTTTAAATCTTTAATCCATCTGGAGTTAATTTTAGTGTAAAGTGTAAGGAAGTGGTCCAGTTTCAGCTTCCTCACATGGCTGGCCAGTTTCCCCAACACCATTTATTAAACAGGGAATCCTTTCCCCATTGCTTGTTTTTGTCAGGTTTTTCAAAGATCAGATGGTTGTAGACGTTTGGCATTACTTCTGAGGCCTCTGTTCTGTTCCTTTGGTCTACATCTCTGTTTTGATACCAGTAGCTGTTTTGATTACTGTAGCCTTGTAGTATAATTTGAAGTCAGGTAGTGTGATGCCTCCAACTTTGTCCTTTTTGCTTAGGATTGTCTTGGCTATCCAGGCTTTTTTTGGTTCCATATGAAGTTTAAGGTGTTTTTTTCCAGTTCTGTGAAGAAGGTCAATGCTAGCTTAATGGGGATAGCATTGAGTCTACAAATTACTTTGGGAAGTGTGGCCGTTTTCAGGATATTGATTCTTGCTAACCATGAGCATGGAATGTTTTTCTATCTGTTTGTGTCTTCTCTGATTTTCTTGAGCAGTGGTTTGTAGTTTTTCTTGAAGAGGTCCTTTACATCCTTTGGTAATTGTATTCCTAGGTATTTTATTCTCTTTGTAGCAATTGTGAATGGGAGTTCACTCATGATTTGGCTCTCCATTACTGGTGTATAGGACTGGTTGTGATTTTGCATATTGATTTTGTATCTTGAGACTTTGCTGAAGTTGCTTATCATCTTAAGGAGATTTTGGGCTGAGACAATGGGGTCTTCTAAATATACAATCATGTCATCTGCAAATAGAGACTATTTGACTTCCTCTTTTCCTAATTGAATACCTTTTATTTCTTTTTCTTCCCTGATTGCTCTGGCTAGAACTTCCAATACTATGTTGAATAGGAATGGTAAGAGAGGGCACCCCCGCCTAGTGCCAGATTTCAAAGGGAATGCTTCCAGTTTTTGCCCATTCAGTATGATATTGACTGTGGGTTTGTCCTAAATAGCTTTTATTAATTTGAGATATGTTCCATCAATACCTAGTTTATTGAGAGTTTTTAGTGTAAAGGGCTGTTGAATTTTGTCAAAGGCCTTCTTTGCATCTATTGAGATGATCATGTGGTTTTTCTCTTTGATTCTGTTTTTGTGATGGATTATGTTTATAGATTTGCATATGTTGAACCATCCTTGCATCATCTGGATGGAGCCTGTTTGATCCTGATGGATAGGCTTTTTGATGTGCTTTTGCATTCAGTTTGCCAGTATTTTATTAAAAATTTTTGCGTTGATGTACATCACGGATATTGGCCTGAAGTTTTCTTTTTTAAGTTCAGTTTCTGCCAGGTTTTGATATCAGGATGATGTTGGTCTCACAAAATGAGTTCAGGAGGATTTCCTCTTTGTGTATTGTTTGGAATAGTTTCAGAAGGAATGGTATGAGCTCCTCTTTTTATGTCTTGTAGAATTTGACTGTGAAAGCATCTGGACCTGGACTGCTTTTGGTTGGTTGGCTATTAATTACTGCCTCAACTTCAGATCTTGTAATTGGTCTATTCGGAGATTCAACTTCTTCCTGGTTTAGTCTTGGGAGGGTGCAAGTGTCCGGGAATTAATCCATTTCTTCTAGATTTACTGGTTTATGTGCATAGAGTTGTTTCTAGTAAGCTCTGATAGTAGTTTGAATTTCTGAGGAATCAGTGGTGATATCCCCTTTATCATTTTTTATTGCATCTATTCAATTCTTCTCTCTTTTCTATTAGTCTGGCTAGTGGTCTGTCTACTTTATTTATCTTTTCAAAAAAACAGCTCCTGGATTTATTATTTTTTTGAAGGTTTTTTTTTTTGTGTGTCTCTATCTCCTTCAGTTCTGCTCTAATCTTAGTTATTTCTTGTCTTCTGCTAGCTTTTGAATTTGTTTGTTCTTGCTCCTTTAGCTCTTTCAAGTTTGATGATAGGGAGTTGATTTTAGATATTTTCTCATTTCTCATATGGGCATTTAGTGCTATAAATTTCCTTCTAGAAACTGCTTTAAATATGTCCCAGAGATTCTGATACATTGTGCTTTCATTCTTATTGGTTGTGAAGAACATCTTTATTTCTGCCTTCATTTTATTTTTTATCGAGTTGTCCTTCAGGAACAGGTTGTTCAGTTTCCATTCAGTTGTGCAGTTTTGAGTGCTTTCTTAATCCTGAGTTCTAATTTGATTGCATTGTGGTCTGAGAGACTGATTGTTATGATTTCTGTTCTTTTGCATTTGCTGAGGAGTGATTTACTTCCAATTATGTGGTCAATTTTAGAGTAAGCACAATGTGGTGCTGAGAAGAATGTGTATTCTCTGGATTTGGTGGGGAGAGTTCTGTAGATGTCTATTAGGTCTGCTTGGTCCAGATCTGCATCGAAGTCCTGGATATCCTTGTCGATTGTCTGTCTCGTGGATCTGTCTATTACTGACAGTGGAGTGTTAAAGTCTTCCACTTTTATTGTGTAGGAGTCTAAGTCTCTTTGTAGGTCATTAAGAACTTGCTTTATGTATCTGGGTGCTCCTGTATTGGGTGTGTATATATTTAGGATAGTTAGCTCTTCTTGTTGCATTGATCCTGTTACCATTATGTCATGCCCTTCTTTGTTTCTTTTTATCTTTGTCGGTTTAATGTCTGTTTTATCAGAGACTAGGATTGCAACCTCTGCTTTTTTGTTGTTCTCTATTTGCTTGGTAAATCTTATTCTATCCCTTTATTTTGAGTCTATGTGTGTCTTTGCAAGTGAGATGAGTGTCCTAAATACAGCATACTGATGGGTCTTGACTTTTTATCCAATTTGCCAGTCTGTGTGTTCGGTTGGGGCATGTAGGCCATTTGCATTTAAGGTTAATATTGTTATGTGTGAATTTGATCTAGCCATTTTCATACTAGCTGGTTGTTTTGCCTGTTAGTTGATGCAGTTTCTTCATTTTGTAGATGGTCTTTACCATTTGGTACATTTTTGCAGTGTCTGGTACTGGTTGTTCCTTTCCATGTTTAGTGCTTCCTTCAGGAGCTCTTGTAAGGCATACCTGGTGGTGACAAAATCTCTCAGCAATTGCTTTTCCATAAAGAATTTTATTTCTTCTTCACTTATGAAGCTAAGTTTGGCTGGATATGGAATTCAGGGTTGAAAGTTGTTTTCTTTAAGGATGTTGAATATTGGCCCCTGCTCTCTTCTGGCTTGTAGAGTTTCTGTTGAGACATCTGCTGTGAGTCTGATGGGCTTCCCTTTGTGGGTAACTCAACCTTTCTCTCTGGCTGCCCTTAGCATATTTTCCTTCATTTCAACCCTGGTGAATCTCATGATTATGTGCCTTGGGATTGCTCTTCTTGAGGAATATCTTTGTGGTGTTTTCTGTATTTCCTGGAATTGAATGTTGGCCTGCCTTATATGTTGGGGAAGTTCTCCTGGATAATATCCTGAAGAGTGTTTTCCAGCTTGGATTCATTCTCCCTGTCACATTCAGGTATACTGATTAAATGTAGATTAGGTCTTTCCACATGTCCCATATTTCTTAAAGGCTTTTTAAATTTCTTTTCACTCTTTTTTCTCTAATTTTGCCTTCTCATTGTATTTCATTGAGTTGATGTTCAATCTCTGATATCCTGTCTTCTACTTGATCTATTTGGCTATTGAAACTTGTTTATGTTTTGTGAAGTTCTCGTGCTGTGTTTTTCAGCTCCATCAAGTTGTTTGTGTTTTTCTCCAGGCTGATTATTCTAATTAGCATTTTGTATAACCTTTTTTCAAAGTTTTTTGTTTCTTTACATTGGGTTAGAACATGTTCTTTTAGGTCAGAGAAGTTTGTTATTACCCACCTTCTGAAGCCTACTTCTGTCAATTCATCAAATTCATTCTTCACCCTATTTTGTTCTCTTGCTAGTGAGGAATTGTGATCCCTTGGAGAAGAAGAGGCATTCTGTTTTTCGGTGATTTCATCCTTTTTGTGGTGGTTTCTTCCTATCTTCATGGATGTATCTACCTTTGGTCTTTGAAGTTGGTGATTTCGGATGGGGTCTCTGAGTGGACATTTTTTCTGTTGATGTTGAAGCTATTGCTTTTTGTTTTTTAGTTTTCCTTCTAACAGTCAGGCCCCTCTGCTGTAGAACTGCTGGAGGTCCACTCAAGACCTTGCTTGCCTGGGAATCACCTGTGGGGGATACAGAAGAGCAGGGATTGCTGCCTGTTCTTTCCTCTGGTAGCTTCACCCCAGAAGTATACCTGCTGGATATCAGCCAGAGCTCTCCTGTATAAGGCATCTTTTTGGTTATGCAGGGGTCAGGGAGCCACTTGAGGAGGCAATCTGTCCCTTATTGGAGTTCAAATGCTCTGCTGGGAGCTCCATTGCTCCCTTTAGAGCTGCTGGGCAGGTAAGTTTAAGTCTGCTGTAGCAGAACTCACAATTGCCCCTTTTCCCAGGTGCTCTGTCCCAGGAAGTTGAGGTTTTAGTTATGAGTCCCTGATGTGCTGCTCTCTGTTTTTCAGAGATGCCAGCCCAGCAAGGAGGGAGTCTAGTCACAGTCTGCCTGCAGAGGTGCTGCTGAGCTGTCACAGGCTCAGTCCAGCTGCTGTGCAAAGTTCCTCTGGCTTTTTTTCACATAGGTAATGTTAGAACCACCTTGGTAGATGCCCTTCTTTCCAACAAGCTCAATCATCCAGCGTCCAGCTCAAACTGATGTGTTGGCTGTGAAACTCTCAAGCCAGAAAGTTTCAGTTTGCTGGTTTGTTGGGGGGGTGGGGGTGGTGGGGCCTGCCAAGCTGTATCACTTGGATCCCTGCCTTCAGCTCCCACTCCTTCTGGGGAGTGGGAAGCTCTGTCTGGCAGGTGCTCCAGGAGCCAACCAAAATGACCACCCAGATTTGCACTGATAACCTGTGGCACCAGCCAGAACGGCCACTCAGATCTGTGCTGGTAACTCACGGTTCTTGTTGGCCCAGCAGGGATCTCCTGGTCTTTGGGTTGTAATAACCATGAGAGAAGTGCAGTATCTGAACCAGAGTGGCAGAGGGGAAAATTTCCCAATGGCCTCTCTTGGGCAGGAGGGGAATCCTCTGGCCAGTTGCACTTCCTGGGTGAGGTAGCACCCTGCCCTGCCTTGGTTTTCCCTCCTTGGGCTACACCCACTGTCCAACCAGTCCTATTGAAATGAACCTGGTACCTCTGTTGGAAATGTGGAGATCACTTGTCTTTTGTGTTGCTCTCACTGGAAACTGCACTCCAGAGCTGTTCCTATTCAGCCATCTTGGTGGAAGTGTGAAACTACTCTGATTCTTATTTAGCCTTTTTTGAAACTACTCTGTCTGATTGTAGTGGCACCTCATTACAGTCTATTGGTGGTGACAGTCTATGCTATCCCCTTGCCTTTGCTAGTATGGGTAGGTTTGGGACACAGTTTTTATTGTGTGTGTGGTATTTGGTTAGAGTAGTCAACTTTGTCTACAAGTCTTCTGTCTTCCTTAGATGTTACTTTCCTGGTCCTTGGGTTAGATACATTAGGCATGTTGAGGGGGCACTTTTAATCATTTGTTTTCTATGTATCTGATTTTATTTCTTGGATTCCAGCTCCTTTAGTTCCAAATCTTGAGAATATAAGACAAAAGAAAACCCTGTAAACTAAAAACTATCTTAGCCCTTGATCCTAAGGTCAAAGCTGTTCCCCTCTTTTCTCATTACTTCATGGTCTTCTTCTGTTTGTTTTATAAGTAATGTCTGGGGTTTTTAGTTATACTTAGTGGGAAGAATAGGGTATTGTAATTCTATTCAGTATTCCCTTTGGTACGATTTTGATATAAACTCTTGAGCATTGATAAAATCCCCACATTAATTTATTGTTCTGGGGGATAGGAGTTATCATAATGTTGAATGCCAGGTCTGTGTCTGAAATTACCCTCCACATCTAAGTTAGCAAGTAAAGAACATTTTCTCTTTCTAGAGGGTGAATACTAGATATTCGTGCCATCTTCGATACCAAAAGGATGCATGAAGATGGTACCTATTATATCAATTTAATTCAGTATACTGATGTCATACTATCCATAGATTGAATGTGCTGGTACTGGAAAGTACTTTGGAGTTTGGTAAGATATTAATTCCAAAAGATAGGAGATAAACCCACAAAATATCCAGGGGTTAACCATATCAGTAAAGTTTTCAAAAGGGGCAGTGATATAGGATATATGGTACTATGTCCATCAGAAGAAAGGAAGAATTATTGCATTCAACATTTTTATTCACCACGATGCCTAGTAAGTCTTTTCAGGTTCTGGATGGAGTAGATTTTACACTTGGGGATGCTGTCCTGGCACATTTTCTAAGTGACAGAAAAGATTTAGTTTTCAATCATGCATGAAATATGAATGGCTCTGTGATGGGTTTGGTAAAGGCATGCCTGCAACTTGGACCATATGACTCAGAAGATCCTATAGTGTTATAAATGCCCGTGGTAAACAAAGTTGCTGGCGAGCCCATTAAAGAAAACTAAGAATGGACTTTAGTGTTTTCATATCATATGCCATGCCTTTTGTTGCAGGGCAATATACGCTGTTAAATGTGCACTATTCCAAAACTATCACTGTTCATTCTACTAAGCACTTTTAGAGTGTGTATGTATATATATATACACACACATGTATATATATTTAATAAACTCTCTGTATATGGATAGTATAGGGGATTATACTGGTTATTGTCATTATAAATTATTTTCTCTGCATATGTATATGTATTATTCAGGTTTTTGAAGAGACTCAGAGCCTCCTAAGTTGTATTAACCAGACTGGCAGGCAGTAAACTTAGGTTTTAGGTTATGTATATAATCTATTAGTTCTGTTTCTCTAGATAATCCTAATACAGGCATCATATCATTTCCCAGTGTTGCCCCCTCAGCTCACAAGTATGACCACCTATGTGTGTGAAGAACACATTTTTGATTAGTGATTGTTGGAGAAAATCTAACCCTGTTTCCTGAATTTGTTAACTTTGTTTGTGGTACAAGGTGATATGGTTTCTTGAATAAGCCAGAAGTTCTCCTTCTTCAGAATCTTTGCACTTACTGTTTCTTCTGGAATGTTTTTTTCCTTAGACATCCTCACAGCTCACTCCCTCACTTTATTCTTGTCTTTATTTTTGCTGATAAAATCTGCTTATGAAGAGACTCTTTTCCTTCCTCCTTTCTGTATAAAATAACAAAGTCTTCTCCCTCCTATCTTCTAAGTCCTTGTCCCATTTTCCTTCTTTTTCTCATGATATTTATCATCTTCTGACATACTTAAAACTACAGGAGATAATAGATATATGTTGAAAGAATGAAGAATCTGACTTGCCATATGCACTTGGTTTTAGTATATATCTCTTATCTCTAGAATGTGAGCTCCGTAAAGTGAGAAACTTTTGCCTATTCTTATACCCACCCAAGGCACCTGGAATACTGCTTTGTACTTAGTAAACGTGAAGCAAAATTTTATTGAATTGAATGAACTGCTGTTTTCTCATGAGGAAACTTTTTTGATTAATGTCCCAATGTTAAGTTACCACTGAAATAATTTTGGGGAGTAGGGGTGGGGATGAAATAAAAGGGATCAATCATATATGGTTTTGCCACAACAACTGCAAAGTGTAGGTCTTATAACCTCCATTGTATATGTGAAGAAAATAAACCATAGAGAGATTAGAATATGATGAATAATTGCACATGAGTTATATCACCAATATGATATTTAAATTTAAAACATCTGGAGTACCAATATTGTTTTTTACCATGCAATATTAGCTATCTTTTCATACTCATCTTTAGGTCAAGGAAAGCTGATAAGGGACTTAATTTACATGACCCACATCATGTAAAATTTTAACATTTTTAAAATTTTGCAATATTTAGTAGCTTTGAAGAGCAGAGTCGGTTTGTTCTTTAATGAATTGCACTATGATGTAATATTTTAAAAATCATTGCCTAACCTAAAGTTTCACAGATTTTATGCCATATTTTTATCTAGCACAGTGGTCCCCAAACGTTTTGGCACCAGGGATCAGTTTAATGGAAGACAATTTTTTCCACAGACAGTGTTTTGGGGGATTGTTTTGAGATGATTCAAGCACATTACTTTTATTGTGCGCTTTATTTCTGTTATTATTACATTGTAAAACATAATGAAATAATTATACAACTCACCATAATGTAAAATCAGTGGGAGCCTTGAGCTTGTTTTCCTGGAACTAGACAGTCCCATCTAAGGGTGATGGGAGACAGTGACAAATCTTCAGGCATTAGATTCTCATAAGCAGCATGCAGCCTAGATCCCTGGCACGTGTAGTTCACAATAGGGTTCAGGTTCCTGTGAGAATCTAATACTGCTGCTAATCTGAAAGGCAGCAGAGCTCAGGCGGTAATGCTCACTCACCTGCCGCTCATCTCCTGCTCCGTGGCCTGATCCCTAACAGACCATAGACAGGTATCAGTATATGGCCTAGGGGTTGGGGAATCTTTCTGTAGATGATTTATAATTTTAGGTTTTATAATAAATGAATCAACCATTGTGAGTTAATTTTTGTATGTGATTTGAGCTATGGGACGAAGTTCATTTATTTATTTTTGCATATTGATATCCAATTTCAATTCATTAAAAATATTATGCTTTCTTCCTTTTATTGCCTTTGCAATTTTGTCAAAACTCAACTTTATAATCTGTCCTTAATTTTATTTTTGGAAACTTCAGTCTATTCCATTCAACTGATTGTCTATCTTTATCAACTGCTATGCTATTTTTGATTATGCTATTAAAATTAGATAGTAAGGTTAGCCTTCCAAGTATGTATTTTTTTAAATGTTGTTTTAGCCATTGTTTTAGAACCAGCTTGTTAATGTCAACAACAGTAATAACAAATGCCTACTGAAATTGTGATTGGGATTGTCTTGAATCTGTAAATCAATTTATCAATAATTATCTCAACAATATTGACTTTCCAAGCAATAAAAAGCTATTGCTTTATTCATTTAGATTTTCTTTAAATTCTCTCACAATAATATTTTGTATTTTAAGTACAGAAGTCTTTTATCAATTATCTTATATTTTCTCCTGTGTATTTCAACTGTTGAAGCTATTGTAAAGGATCTTGCTTTTATATTTAAATTTCCGATTGTTTGTTGCTAGCGTACAAATATACTTGATTTTTCTATATTGACCTTATGTCTTGCAGCCTTGCCAAATTCAATGATTAATTTTAGTAAATTCTTTCTGTAAATTTCATCAGACTTGCAACTTAGATAATTGTGTTGCTTGCAAGGGTCAGTTTTACTTCTTCTCTTTTAATATGAGTATTTGTGTTTCCTTTTTTTCTTGATTGATTCCATTGATCATAACTGATGTGGTTTGGCTGTGTTCCCACTAAAAATCGCACCTATAATTGTAATAATACTCATAATCCCCACCTGTCAAGGGCAGGACCAGGTGAAGGTAATTGAATCATTGGGGCCGTTTCCCCATGCTGCTCTCATAATAATTAGTGAGTTCTCACGAGATTTGATGGTTATATAAGCATCTGGCATTTCCGCTGTTTGCACTCACTCAGTTCTGCCACCCTATGGAGAAGGTACCTGCTTCTCCCTTGCCTTCCAATATGATTGTGAGATACCTGAGGCCTCCGCAGCAATGCAGAACTGTGAGTAAATTAAACCTCTTTCCTTTAAAAATTACCCAGTCTTGGGTATTTCTTCATAGCAGTATGAGAACGGACTAATACAATAACCTTTAGTACAACTTTAAATACAAGTAGTGAAAGAACACCCCTGCCTTGTTCCATGTATTAAATTCTAAGCGTACTTTTACCATTAAATGTGGTTACCTGTCAGCTTTCTACAGATTTTTAAAAATTAGATTAAAGAAAATCTCATATTATCTTAGTGTGCTGTTTATTAATATTTAAATAGTGAGCTTATACAGTGATAATTATGACCCAGTGGATTTTTTAAAAACTTTTTTAACCATAGCAATAGATGTACTTTACATTTTGACCCAGTGTATACATATATCTTTTATTCTATGTATGTAATTGAAATACAAGTTCTTAGTCAATTCATACTCTTTCTAAATGGCATGAACTTTATTCCATTCATTTGTATTCTACTTTTCTAAATAAAAGAGTTTATTATCTATTTAATTGATTTTAAAATGTAATTTGAAGGTTGAAAATCAGTGATATGTTCAACTGGTTATTACTGATCCTCTCCTAATATCTCCTTAGAACCTTTTAACAGCCAAACATTTCTTTTAGCATTGCATAGATAAGGTAATTTTAAAAAAAAATGAAAGCCACAATCCAATTACATTTTGACTTTGTGTTATTTTGCCGTAACAGGGAAGCAATATAAGAAATGTTTAAAAGCATAGTCTCTGAAATCTAACTTATAGCCCACCTCTACAATTTTTACTTGTGACTTTTGGCAAAATAAAGAAAAGCTTTCTAAATTTCTTAATCTATAAAATAATGATAATAAGTACTTGCATCATTAAGTTTTGTGAGAGATAAATCGGTGAATAGATATAAAGAAATTTAATTAATAGATAAGGAATTCTCAACAAACCTTAGAGTTACTTTTTACTATTAATTCTTTTACTGGCTACTGACAGGGAAACTGAAGGAAGAGGAAGTCAATTTTAACACTGACCACATTTTTCTCACCTTGACTATCCACTTGTACTTTTGTGCAATTTATGACAAAGGAAGTACTCCTCATTAAATAACACAGATTGTCTGAAGAGAAATCTTTTTGTATTATGTCTCTAATTTGCCTGTAATAAGTGTTGAATAAATTTAGATCCACCAAGTTAAAGGAAAGAATTAAAAAATAGCAAGCCATAGAGAAATTTACTACTAATTATGGTACTTCTTAATTTTTCTTTAGAAAATTGGAAACGGAAAAAATCAATTTTTCACAAATTATCAACTTTGCCATATTTAAAGACATCAGTACAATGACTACCAATTAATGGAGAATAATAATAATATACAAATATAGAAATAATTATACAGTTTTCCCAATTTTAAAAGAATATGAGATTTGAGTTTAACTTAGAATAAATTTGATGTTTCTTTTTTCTTTTTCCTTTTTCTTTACCTACATTTTACCAGTATTTCGCATCTTGCCTTATTTTTTATCAATGTATAATTATAAAGCCCTTCACTCTGTTGGTCTCCAGTTATAACTCATTAGAAGCTTTTCTAAATAATGTTAGTACAGGAATGCTTTCTGATTGGAATTCATTATAATTTAATTCCTAAAGGTTTAAAATAAGTGACTATATTAACAATGAAATGATTATGAACAGGTTTTTGGAATTGAACTTAGTTTGAGTCTCACTTCCAACTTGTATGTATTGAGTAAATTATTTAACTATAGTAACTTTGAATTTCTTTATCTCTAAAATTAGTGAGCACCTAATTCATAGTTCTATGGTGAGGACTAAATGTGATTGTATATATGTTGTGAACGTATCTACATCAATTTGGTGATGTACAACCACAGTGTATTAGCCTTTGTAGGCAACAGTAACCACTGATACGTACACCACATGCAAGGTGTCTCCTTTCAAACTCACAGCTAGACTATATTGAAGGCATGTTTTTGACCAAATATCTCCAGACGTACTCCATTCACTAAGTAAACATTTAGCCAGCAAGTAAAAAAACAATTCATGCAACTTTATAGCCCAATGAATTCCTATCTTTCTACTTTTGTTATGGCCTCTTGCAAAGGCAGGTGAACACCTACCCAAGATTTAGTTTAAATGTTTAGACTGTTGATCACACTCATGCACACCACACACATGCCAAACACATGCAAAACATACACCAAACGCATGCACACACACACTTGCACATGCACACGCACGCAAGGACACCCCAAGTGGATATGAGAAGGTTTATTACCTATGTAATTGAGGTCTCTGGGGAAAGCAGGGCAGGTCATCCATAGCTTGAGAGAGCAAGGAAGGGAGTCTGGCCTGGGTTTTTATTGCGATTAGGGAATGAGGCAGAAACGAGAGCATCTCTGTGTTGGAAAGGGCTCATGTGGTTTGACTCTCCTGCCGGTGCCAAAGGAGTGACACCCAGGCTTTCTTATCAGTTTGTCCAGATTGTGCACACAAGAGGAAAGAAACGGTGAAGCTTAGAATTGCCCTCAGTTAAATATCCAAAAATGAAGTTATACTCCTCATTACGGTTTTAGAAGTACTTTGAACACATTTATATGAGAGTCTCACCAAGACAAATGTGACAATATTCTATAGTCTGAGGAAAAGATTTAATTTATCTCCAAACTAATGACTGGAATCAAGATTATTCAGAGGTCAGTCTTCAGGTACTTTCCCTGAAGTTAGAAGGTACAGGAATGCTGGAAACTTCCAGCTTATTTACATCAGAGTTGAACTCATCTCTGAATTATTTTAGCCAATCAGCATTTTATCAATGAGAAATATTTTAATATTAATTTTTCTAATAGCTAGCAAGTCCCAAGACCTTTCTCAAATTTCCCTTATTTCTGCTGAGACCCAGCTGAGATTTTTGGGACACTTTAAAGGAGGCTTGTCATAATAGAAATTTCGTTTAACATAAAGATAATATATAGTGCTACCTTTTTTTGAGACAGAGTTTTGCTCTTGTTGCCCAGGCTTGAGTGCAATGGTGCAATCTCGGCTCATGACAACCTCTGCCTCCTGGGTTCAAGAAATTGTCCTGCCTTAGCCTCTTGAGTAGCTTTGATTACAGGCATGTGCCGCCATGCCTGGCTAATTTTGTATTTTTAGTAGAGAAGGGGTTTCTCCATGTTGGTCAGGCTGGTCTCAAACTCCTAACCTCGGGTGATCCACTTGCCTCGGCCTCCCAAAGTGCTGGGATTACAGGTGTGAGCCACTTCACCTGTCCCTAAGTTCTTGTCTACAATGTCAGTGTTTCTCAGCTCTGTTGGAGTGAATTCTTTTGATAAAAATTATTTTGTCATCTCTATTTGACATAATGGATTAAAGTTCATAAATAATATAACATAGATACACATCTCTTCAAAAAGATATTTAAAGAAAAATGGTTTAAGGTGGTAACCATAAGTAGAAACAGTTGCTACAATGTAGGTAACAATGATGCAGCTGCTACATATGCAGACACATTGTGCTAACAATTCAAGTATCATGCCACAGCAGTGTCACCATTAGTCAGTAACTATATACAAAGAAGGCACAATTTACCTTGATGTCCACAACAATGGCGTTACAGGAAAAACATGTGTATATTAAATTTATCCCAAAACATTTGGGTTTATATGTACAATAGAGTTAGATTCTGAACTCAGATAATTTAAGCAGGCTTTTAATTTCAGTGAATATTTATCAGTACTGTGTGTATAGTACAAAAAGACTAGCATTGGCTGGGCTCAGTGGCTCACACCTGTCCCAGCACTTTGGGAGGCCGAGGTGGGCAGATCATGAGGTCAAGAGTTCCAGACCAGCCTGGCTAACATAGTGAAATCCTGTCTCCGCTAAAAGTACAAAATTAGCTGGGTATGGTGGCATGTGCCTGTGGTCCCAGCTACTCAGGTAGCTGAGGCAAAAGAATTGCTTGAACCCGGGAGGCAGAGGTTACAAGCAGAGACCATGCCATTGCGGATTCTCTATCTCAAGAGAAAAAAAATATATATCTAGCTAGCATCCCTAATTCTTTCTTCTAATTATATTAAGTGGCAACCAAGAAATCACTTTTTTCCCCCCTTTCTAGAGGACCACTAGGAAGTAGTATTGATCTCACCAGAAATTATTCCTGGATTACTAGAAATGTTCTTCATATCTGTGACAGGCTTGAATAACAAGACAGCAGAGGAAAAACAGAAAAAACACCCTCTCTTCTCTACATGTGACCCACCAAATTAGTTCTCATTTACTGCCTCAGAACCTTGTCCATTTCAGGACAACTGTCAATGTGAATGATCCTTCCTTCAAGGAAAATACCAGATCCTCATGCTGTGGTGTGTATTAGTCCTCTCCAGAATGACTATGCTGCTGCTTTACATTCATGCCACTAAAAATATCTGTTCACAAGATTGGTCCAAAATAAAGACAACCCAAGTTGGAATTCAAATCTCATTCTTCAGATATTAAAACTTGCATATGGCTTTTACATGGAACTGTTTCTTTCCATTTCAACCATTTAATATCTATAAGGGTCAGTTTAGAATAAAAAATATTTGTGTTTAGTTACAACAATGAAACTCATTATTATTTACAATATTATATGCAATACATTTATTAATATTTTATTTACAAATTTACATATTTACTCATAATTATACTACCTTATTATTTACAGCATTAAAAAGATGCTTTCCCTAAATGGAATGTAGTGTTATATTCATGTATTATTTTTCTCTGTACATCATTGTTGAAGTAATATTTGTGAAAATTTTAATGCAGTTAAAAAGTATAAGGCAGACAAATTTTTGCCTTTTACTTGATTTGCCAAATTGCCGTGGCCAAATTTTGTTGCTTAAACACCATATTTCTTTAGGGTGCTGCCAGTTCTTCATAGTGTATTCGTATGATTACGGCCAACTAAAGTTTTAACTGTAACTTAGAGTTTTAACTCTATGAAGGTTCTGGACTTGTTTACACATGGCAATAAAATTTTACCATGCTGTGAATTTCAATGCAGTGATCAATTGTAATATTTATTCTCAGGTTTGCAATGCCCTTATTTACAGTTGATTTTTCTAATGGTTGTTATAAATCCAGTTCCAATTTCCCCATAATATTTGGATTAGAAAACATAGGATGCAGAATTATCAACTCCCTATAATATGTCATATTAATATACAAGCCAAAACAAAATTTCCAGTGGATACTTAAAAAAATTAATGTAGCTGGGCATAGTGGCTCACACCTGTAATACCAGCACTTTGGGAGGCTGATGCAAGAGGATCATATGAACCCAGGAGTTCAAGATCAGCCTGAGCAAAATATTATAGTAAGACCACATCTCTAAACAAAATTTTAAAAATTAGCCATGATTGCACCACTGCACTCCAGCCTGGGCAACAGAGAGGGACCATGTCTCAAAGAATGAATGAATGAGTAAATAAATAAATAAAAATGTGATCAAATAAGTTCATACTCTAGCATCCTACATTAATTATCTTTCCATATTCAATCCTAAGTTTTGTTTTGTTTTGTTTTTTTAAACTGCTTAAGAGGCTTTATTTGCTTTATTACTATCATGTAGAATTTTAATTTTTTTGCAATATTATTAAAGCATAGTTGTCACATATTGAATCACACATTTTAAATGTTCAATTTGATGAATTTTGATATATGCATATAATCATAAAATAATCACTACAATTAAGAAAGTGAATATGTATGTTGCCTCCAAAAATTTTCTGCTGCTTTTTTGAAGTTCTTTCTCTACCACACACCACTAGCTAACCCCAATCAGCCACCAGTCTGCTTTCTGTCACTATAAACTCGTTTGTGCTTCTAAGGTTTAAATAAATGGAGTATAAATAAGCATTTTTATCTGGCATCTTTCATTTAGTAGCTGTAAGAAATTCAGCCAAATATATGATCAACAGAAGCTTAAAAATGCCACTGTAAAGTGGCCCATTACAGCCATCAAAGAAGCCTAGAAGAATGTAGTGTATGGATCATCATATTTTGTTCTCCGTTAAGAAAATAAAATTACAATAGAGTGTTTAAATTTAAAAATTTTTTTGTCATACAAGCTAAAGCAATTGATGTAATTCTTGAGAAAGTTTAGAAAAGCATTTTTAACGTCTGAACTACTCTCTTTATATACTCAGTATACTCAGATGTGATGGGCAGTTGTGTGTGGCACAGTGCATGGAGATTTAGGAAATTTAAGGCAAAATAAAACAAAACAAGTATATGTAACTACCACATGCAATCAAATCACCTCAGTCTTTTGGGATCCAAACCCTGGGATGCAGCACTGAGTATAGGGAATATTTTGTGAATCTTTAATAGTCATTTGGTTTCAAAAAGCACTTATATGTTTAAATAAACATTATTTTATTTTAACTTATTATTTATGATGTATTTATTAGTAGTTAGGGCATTATATTGAAATTTTGAAATGATGTGGATAACTTTTTGAAAGTTTTGAAATTATGTGGATAACTTGATATTACACATATATTTCAATTCAGGAGATTAAAGGAAGTATTATAAAATATTAATTTTATATAAGGGGACACATTAATTTTGATCGAGTTGAGAACCACTGCACTACTTGGGCAACATCTTTATCCACCTACATGGTGGTCAATTTCTATGAGCATTGAGAAAATCCATGTATAAGCATAAAGGAACTGACTGTATCATCTCTTGTGTAAGTCGGTAGCATCCGGAACAGCTGCTGACACATAGCAGATCCAAAATATATGTTCGTTAATTTGGATTAATTTAATTAATAATCTGCCTATTGATTTATCTTGGTAAATGAAAACATTATGCAAATTATTATTGGGCTGCTGTTTGAAGAAAGAATCAATAATTACAGTATTAGTATAAAGCAAATGCCTAAATTTAAGACTCCTGGCTCCTATAATTATATGCCAAAATATGAACAACCATGAAAAGACCTTTAATTGGCCTTAAGGTATCATTTTCATTATCCTAGACTAATTACTATGTCCTGAAAATTGAGTACTAAAATTCCATTTAACTTTAAGACTGAGAGGCAGTATAATTGGAAGTCTTATCAAAAACATGTGATTGGAACAAGGGAGCAGTACTAACTCAAAAGAAGATTGGAATGGGTTGTTTGATGGATAAATTGTTTGAGAAGCCAGCTTCTCTCAGTTTTTACTAAATTACAGAGCTGGGTGTATGTGAAGCAGCATCTCGTATTATCAGGCTGTTCTCTACCTATAGAAATCCTGGTCTACAAAGAAGGAAATAATAGTTGGCAAAATGAATCAGAACCAAGATATGGAGAAGTAATTGTCCTTCAGTGCAATTATACCTGAGATTTGTTTTACTCCACAATTTCCATTTATAGAAACAATGTATTTGGGTTTTGTTTAATTTATTACATTAGGTGTTTTTACTCCAAGCTAAAAATAGTACATTTCATATTGGTTAGTAACAGTATATCAAGAACTGTTATATCATATTAGAAATTGGTACACTACAAAATCAACACATGAAACTAAAAAAACCTTTATCTTTAGTAACTAATTTTAATTACTTTTTGTGGTTGGCCAAACATAGAAAAAGACAATTCATACTGTGGGACATGAGTGTATCTTAATTCACTTTGAACTATTTATTGATCTCTTAAACGAGAGTGGCTTGTTAATTTTCTTATGAGGTACATGAAAAACTAGTCTGAATAAGACATTAAAATAAGATTTATAAATACTAAAACTCTACTTGGGTTATGGAGATAAAGTATACTGATTGCGTTATATTTTATTTATATTATATATATTATATTTTATATTCATATTTTACCTTTTTATGTTGAAAGACTGGTAGTCTGTGTCTGACTGTCTTAGTGGGGATTGTTCTCTTGATGATTGTCTGTCATAACATTTCATGTATTTTTCCAAAGAGTATCATGTGAGGTAAATGTTTAAACACTGAGGTCAGATACACAATGACCTCTGTAGAGGTATCTAAAATCTATTGCTTCCCACACATTTCCTATAGTCCTTAAATTAAATGGATAACAAAAGCAACAGTCAAATGTTATATAGAAAATTTTATAAATTTTCCCCATGTCAATATTTTCTCAAGCCAATTGATTTTTATCTTAAATAAGACATTTGAAAATATTTTAGAGATAAGCATATTTCTTTTCCTCTGTTACATCATTCCATACAGAAACATTTAAGCAACAGTGAAGTCCCATGTTTGTTTCTTTGCTTTTAAAATAAAAGCTACATGGGACCCAGCACAGTGGCTCATGCCTGTAATCCCAGCAAATTGGGAGGTCAAGGGATTGGATCACTTAAGGTCAGAAGTTCGAGACCAGCCTGGCCAATGTTGTGAAATCCCATATCTACTAAAAATATAAAAAATTATCTGGGCATGGTGGCATGCACCTGTAATCCCAGCTACTCTGGAGGCTAAGGTGAGAGGATCGCTTGAGGTGGGAGGATCGCTTGAATCTGGGAGGTGGAGGTTACAGTTAGCCATGATTGTGCCACTGCACTCCAGCCTGGGAGACAGAGTGAGACTCTGAAGTAAATAAATAAATAAATTAAATAAATAAACAAATAAATAAGCAGGCAAGCAAGCAAGTAAGCTAGCTAGCTACATGGTTGATGATAAAATTAATTTTAATTATGAGACCAGAAAAGCAAATTTTACCTTTTGTGTAGTCAGGCTAACAAAATTTTCTTTAAGTTATCTGAATCAATTGAACTCACCACACAGATTAGTCATCTAAATGACTGATACAATATCTATTGTTTTGACTAATATGACTAGGTGTTTTTGAGATGTAGAGAAGCTAACAGTATACTAGAAAAGTAACCACTTAAGCAGATAGAAATTTCTCAAAGCAAAAATCATATAATTTATTAATCAATTAGTTTTTCTGTCCCTACTCTATGAGCCTATTTGGAAACAGAGATGTTTAAATCAATGAAAGGTTTCCCTCTTTTCTCTATGTCCCACAAAATTTTAACTCATTTGAGTGAATTTCCCATTGTCTTAAAAATCACTGTGGCTAATTGTGGAGATTGCCATGGTTACTAAATATCTTTTCTTTGCCTGATTAAACCTGCAATGTAAACAATAAACATATTTTCACTGACTATGTATTATTCACACGAAAGGTGGAATGTTAAAAAAAATTCATATTCTAATTATGCCATTTGGGTTGAGTAATTTGAGTATTTCAGTTAGTGCTGATCTCATAGTTACATTGGTTTTTATATAGTCCAGAATATACTTAATATGTTTTGTTCCAGATGGTCAACATCAAAGTTGAAATTATAGGACAATGTAATAGGACAATATAATAATGAATTTCTTACTTTAATACAAGTTAGCTTCATTTATAAATGCTCAGTGTTATAAAAGTAAGTTTTGTTTTGGGGACTATCTTTTGTTTGAAATAAACACAAAAGAAATATATTTGCTAGTTTGATTTAATTCTATAATTACCAACTCTAAAATATTCAAGTCATAATTACCAAATATGCTCATCTGTGAGAGAAACATTATTTTATTTATTTTTAGTTTTGTTATGAAGAGGAATGGGAGAGTCTTGGTGTGTTATAATCATTTCATAGTTTCCATGGAAAGAAAAGGAGGATAGTAGTACAATGACCTTGAAGGCGATTATTTAGTAAGATTTGAAACTGCTTGAGATAAGCTAAAATGTAAAAATTGGCATTATTCTTTGAATCATTTTTATATTGATGTTGATAAAATGCCAAGAAAATTCACATTGGACAACTTTCATTGGCAAAGCATCTCTGCGTTTAATATTTCTAGAGGGAAAATAATAGGTGGTTCCTTATATATTTTATGCCTGTTCTATATTTGAATGGCTTCAAAAATGTGAATTTGGGTCTGGAAATGGATCTAAATGATATATTCTGTCTTATTTTTTACAACTTCTAAATTTCTTTTTTCAATAATGAAGAATCTAAATCGTCATGTTTTATCTTGCCTTTTTTGGTGAATAATATTCTATTTGTAGGATAGGAACAAAATGTGTTTTTCAGACCTTGAATTTTTCAGCTCAATTACCCTGCTGATAAGATCTGTGATGTTCACCATTCATCTCAGGTGTCCTGGGATAGGAACACTTTTCTAATCTTATAAATGAGGCTCATCTTATAGGAAACATCTATGACAGTTAATAAAAACTACATGATGATTTAAAATTCATATAAAAGGTATATTTTATACTTTTATCTCATGAAACAAAATTTCATCATGTCATCATATTTTTGCTGAGCTAAACAAAATTCAGAAGCAGTGAATATTTGTATCTTATTCTTCAACCAGTACTGTGATGTCCAAGTCTCTCCGCTAAATGGAGTTTTAAAAATTTCTATTAAAATCAAATTTATTTCTGGCTCTGTATTCTATTCCATTGGTCTATGTTTTTATGTAAGTACTGTACTGTTTTGATTATTACAGCTTTGTAGTATCTTCTGAAATCAGGAAGTGTGATGCCTCCACCTTTGGTTTTCCTTCTCCACACCCTGTCTATTCAGGGTCCTTTGTGATTCCATGCAAATTTTAGCACCTTTTTTTTTTTTTTTTGTATTTCTGTTTAAAATGTTACTGGAATTTTGATAGAGATTGCACTAAATTTGTATGTCACTTTGGGCAGAATGAACATTTTAACATCAATTCCTCCAATTCATGAGCACAGGATTTCTTTCCATTTATTTGTCCTTTTCAGTTTCTTCAATCAAAATTTTATGGTTTTCAGTACATAAATCTCTCACTTTCTTACTGAAATTTATTTCTACATATTTTATTCTCTTTAATGATGTTGTAAACAGGTTGTTATCTTGATTTATTTTTCGGAAGTGAAGAAATGAGGTAACATGGGTGGAGCTGGGGGCTTTTATTGACAAATTAACATAACAGAAAAACATATATTCTCACTTGTAAGGGGAAGCTAAAGGATGAGAACTCATGAACACAGAGAACGTACTAACAGACACTGGGTTCTACTTAAGGGTGGAGGCTGAGAGAGAGGAGAGGAGCAGGAAGGATAACTATTGAATACTAGGTTTAATACTCAGGTGATTAAATAATCTGTGCAACAAACCCCCATGGCACGAGTTTACTTATGTAACAAACCTTCACACATACCCCTGAACCTATAATAAAAGTTTCAGAAAGAAAAGAAATACAACTTATTTTGTACATTGATTTCTGGATCCTACTGATTTAAGTTCAATTTATTACTCCTAATGTGTGTGTGTGTGTGTGTGTGTGTGTGTGTGTGTGTGTGTGTGTGTGTCTGGTGGAGACTTTATGGTTTTCTAAATGTAGGATCAAGTCATTTGCAAACACAGATAATTTTACTTATTCTTTTCCAATTTGGATGTCTTTACTTTTTCTTGTCTGTTCTTGCTAGTATTTTCGGTATTATGTTGAATAGAGTGTTGAGAGTAGCATCTTTGCATTCTACAAGATACTAGAGAAATAGCTTTCATTTTCCCCTTTTGATTATGATTTCACCAATGACTTTTATTATGTGGAGGAAACTTTCCATACCTATTTTGTTGACAGTTCTTAACATAAAAAAGTGAACTTTGTCAAATTCCTTTTCTCATTTCATTGAGTTGATCATTAAATTTGTTTATTCTGTTATTGCCATTGGAATTTTAATAGGATTGCACTGAATAATCGATTCATTGATTAATTTGAAAATGTATAGGAACATTTCATCCCTGGGATTAACCCCACTTGTCCATGTTGTATAATATTTGTGAAGTGTTTTTTAATTCAGTTTGAATATGTGGTCAACTAATTTTTGACCAAGAAATCACGAAGGAGAAAAAAATAGTCTTTTCAATAAATGGTGCTGGTAAAATTGGATATATGCATCCAAAAGAATGAAGCTAGTACAATTTTACACTATACACAAAAATAAGCTCAAAATAGATTAGAGAACTAGATATACGACATGAAACCATAAAGCTCCTAAAAGACAACATAGAAAAAATACTCTTGCTATTGACAATGACATTTTTGTTGGAATATTTTACCAAAAGCTCGGGCAACAAAAACAAGAATAAACAAGTGAGTTCACATCAAACTAAAAAGTATCTTCAAAACAAAAGCAGCAACACAATGAAAAGGCAGTACATGGATTGGGAGATAATATTTTCAAAGTGTATATCTAATAAGTGGTTAATATCCAAAACATATAAGGGATTCACACGATTTTTCAATAATAAAAATCAAATAATTTGATTTGCAAAATGGACAAAACACCTGAATAAATATTTTTCCAAAGAAGGGATGAAAATGGAAAAAAGTATGTGAAAAGGTACTCAACATCCTTGATTATCAGAGAAATGCAAATTAAAACCTAAATGAGATACCACTTCACACCTGTGAGGATGGCTATTATCAAAGAGACAAGTGATGGCAAGTGATGGTAAGGATGTGGAGAAGTGAAAACATTTGTTTCCAAATTATTGTTGCAAGTGTACATTGTTACAGCCATTATCAAAAACAGCATGAAAGTTCTTGAAAAATCAAATACAGAAATACCATGTGATCCAGGATTCTCTCTGCTCACTATATCCAAAGGAAATGAAATCAACATCTCAAAGAGACAGCTCCACTTCCTTTCACTGAAGTATTATTAACAATAGCCATGATATGAAAAACTGTCAACAGAAGAATAAATGATTAAATTTTGACGTTTATACCTATAAACACATATACATATTTTTCTATAGATATACATAGATATTTCTTTATATATACATAGTTATTTCTCTATATAAATATATTTCAATATGTATACACATATTTCTGTGTGTGTGTGTGTGTGTGTGTGTGTATGGAATTTTATTGAATTCCTTAAAAAAGGAAATATTCCCTTTGAGACAATGTAAGTTAACCTAAAAGACATTATGTTAAATGAAGCAAGCCAGCTACAAATAGAAAAATGCTTCATAATCTTAAAAGGTGGAATCTTAAAGTCAAATAGGTGTAAACAGAGAGAGTAGAATGGTGGTTACCAGTTAGGTATAAGAGAAGAAAAAGGGATACGTACGTTGAAGGGAACAAGCCTATAATTATGTAGAACAAGTAAGTCTAGAGATTAAATGTGATGACTATAATTAATTGCATACTATGTACTTGGAATTTTCTAAGAATGTAGATCTCAGGTGTTTTCACTACAAAAGGGAACTAATGTGAGGTAAAAAATATACTAATTTGCTTGAGTGTAGTAATTTGGTATGTATATTTATGTCACAACATCATGTTATGCATCTTAGATACAATGAAATAAATACATACATTTAGAGAAAAATTAAAATAATGTGTTCTTTAAACTTGTCATTGTTTCTTGTCATATTATATATCTTAACTGCTTTCATTATTGAAAACCACACATATCCACAACAGCAATGTGAAAAGCGTGAGATAATTACCTAGTATTAGGGGATGTGTCTTGTTATCTGTGTACTAAATTAAACTGTCCTAAAAGACACTCCCAACCTCACCATTAATGTTTCAGATCAGAACCAAGATAAAAAGTCTTCATTAGGCAGTTGCAGAACAGGTGTATTTGAATATATCAAAAAATACCCAATTAGAAGAAAAAATAGTCACATGACTTATGACATTTTAGAATAAATTGATTTAAGTAAGATGGTGGTCAGAGATTATAAGTGAAGTATAAGAATAAAAAAGATACTTGGAAAGAAATAGTATAAAAACAATATAGATGCTGAATTCTATCTGAAATTAAAGAAAACATATTTGTCCCTAGAAAATTTAATATGAAATTTCCAACATATAAAAACATATCCATAGTGGAGAAACATAATAGGAAATAAGTTGTAAATACAAAAGAAAATATCCACTATGCTTGTCAGAGGTCAGGGTTCATATTTGTCATATACTTTAGTCATACCCTTGTTAATACAGTCATAATACCTTGAGAAGATGCATTTATCAAATTATTGCAAATTATATTTTTTGAGTTCTGAATATACATATAAAATGGAAATTAATTACAGCATACATTAAGTGAATACTTGATTAATTGCTCAATTAATGCCAGATTGGTTATTATGGCATTCCTAGGCCAAACATTGAACATTTTTAAAGAAGCTATAGCAATAACCAAAATTTTACTTCCTAAATTTACTAGTAATATATCTTAACATATATATAAAGGTATGTAAATAGTAAATATTTGAGTTACCTAAAATGAATTAAAAATGTGTGATAAAGGCAATAAGGAAAGCAAAAAGCTGTTCTTAGATTTTTAGGCTCTTCTTTAGTACTATCTGATCCACTAGAGCAAAAATATATATTGTATTTTGCACCAGTATCAGTCATATTCTTAAATAGGCTATTTGCCAAGTTCATTTAAGTGACACTCCCATGAACTGAAGTTTGGATTTATCAACTATATATTATATAGATTTACTAAAATGTTATTTCAAGCATATAGCCCTAGAGGTCACTCAATTTAACTGTCTCACAGAGTTATAATAATTGATTATGGTAGAAGTCAGATGGTTAGTGTATGAAACTTATAGCCGTAACTGAACTTCATTAAATACCTTCACAATGTCAAAGTCAATTGCTCCTGGCAGTGCCATTCCTGTTATCATGTTGATCAAAAGGTAATGGGAAGTGACAAGCAATATCATAAACACTCCACCGTAAACAAAATATTCTTCAAACACTTAAATGACTGTGGTGATAGACTGTTTCATAATAGTCAAATCCAACAGTCTTTTACAACTTTCTGAAACATGCCTATGTTTTGCAGAACCAAATCTTCTTCTAAGGCCTTTAAATATAAGCTGGTAAACTACCTGGAGAATAAAGGCAAATAATAGTCCATGGAAAAATCAATGTGAGACACCCACTTCCATGCACAGCTTAAGTTTGTTTGTCTGGTTATTTATATTCCCCATATGAATAACAATACCAATAATATTAATATATTACTTCCTCCCTTTCCAATAATATTCTTCCTGTGTTTTATGAATTTCGGTTTTCTCCTTGCTTGGAATGACTTCTAAGCTTTTCTTGTCACTGGACAATGCTACCTCACATTTCATAATGGACCTCAAATGTTACTTTCCTTTTATTGCTTCCCCTAAACTTTTTCACCTCTAAACACAAATAGCCTTCTATTTGTCTTTATAGCATTTCATTTAATATCTATAATATAATAAAACCATATAGCTGTATCTGTAACTCAAGACAGCATTCTCAGCAAGTACAAAATGAATTCAAGGTTTTGTCTTCCCAAGCTTAATTGTTCATACTCTAATAATTATGTAAGTGATTTGAATTACCTTTTATCTCTCTCAGCCACCAAGTGAGAAATTGTTAATAACTTCACTCTGTTTCATCATCGATTGATTTTTGTGAGTAAATCTTGTCAGTACTTCATTAAAAAAGTATGTTCGAACCATCCTCACTTCTCTATGTCAACTCTGTCACCAGTATCAGGTATATCTGGGCTTACCATTGGCTTCTTTTTAACTGGGCTGTCTGAAAATTGTCTTTCCTTACTTTACCACTTTTTTAAGATAAATTTTCTCCAAAAGCAAACATTATTTTATGATTTTTTAATAAGTCTAAAATATAATGTCAAAGTATTCATGGACTTTAATCCTATTGCCTATAGGGTTTATTTTTTAACAGAAAATAAATATTCTTTCTCAAATTCAGCTCACACAATTTCCCAGTACATTCGTTTTATCATTACTCTATAAATTAGTTTATTCATTTATATATCCAACAAATATTTATCAACTACTAATTATGTTTTGGACATTATTCTACGTTCTAAAGTTAATGACAATGAACCACATTCACAAGCTAACAGATATTACTTTTTCTCTCACCTTTCTCAGATTTTACTAAAATTTCATCTTCTAATTTAAGTCTTCTTTGATATCTGTTTAAAATTTCACCCCTCAAAACCCACCTTCTTTCCTTCTTTCTCACACAACTGTTTTCCCATATCCCTTTTAATCCTGAACTACTATATACTCAAGATAGTTTATTTACACCTCTTCCTTGAGTAAAAGCTAAACTCAGTGAGGACTGAGATTTTAGTTCATTAGAAGTCAGCAAAGACAGTGAATAACTCTAATATGTGAGTGATTCTCAAAAGAAAATTAACTGTTAAATAACTTAAGCTGACATTTTTATAGTCCTGTTACTGTAATCTGAATGGGTATTTTTTTTCTCCATTGCCCATACTAAATGATCTGTTTTATTTTATTAACAGATATTAAGAATTTATATAAATTTCTGCACTCCATTTCTGTAATCCAATTACATTCTTTGTATATGTCAAGCTTATGTTTCAAAAATATCTCCTTCTCTAAAAAGCCCTGCTTGATATCCTGGTAGAATTGCTTTCTTACTTCTCTGTAGCACCAAATAATAAGTAATGCTTTTACAAAAACATTTATTATAGTGAATATAAAATTTATTTTAATTTTATTCACAATTATGTATCATAAGGCATGGTGAAGAAAGGGTATACATGCGTTAGTCTGCAAATCAGAATTTTCTAGTGAATGTTGACTTTTTTTTCTCCTAGAGATACATAAAAAGGTATTGTTAATTATATTTGTGGCTCATATGAGTACATTTTAAGTTAAAATTTAAAATACTGATACGAAGAAACTTCTAAGATATACCGTTATAAAAAATTTGGTAAAGAATGATGTGTTAATTTGCTAATGGAAATACTTGATGAAATTCTTTATTGCTTATTCTCTACACTTATGTTATTGAATAATTTGAATATATTCTCTACATAATAAAAAAAAAAAACTTCAAAAAGAATACGGCTTCCCTCCTCCTTAAATAAGGAGGAATTCCCTCCTCCTTAAATGTTCTGGTCAGCAAAAAAAAAAAAAAAAAAAAAAATCTAGAGACACATTTTGATTTCTACAAGTAAAGTTTTAGATTCCTTAGGAGGGGTGAACTATTAGTAATAAGCTGATAAAAATTATACATCAAGTTCTAAGGGAAAATAAGCACTTGAGTGTGTGTGTGTGTGTGTGTGTGTGTGTGTGTGTGTGTGTAGTACCCTTAGGAAAATTTAAAATAATGTTTATTGAATTTAATGAATATTTATTGAGCTTCCATTCTAAGTGTTGAGTATATAGTGATTAACCTAATATCTACATTTGTGCCTTCTGGAAATTACTGTCTATTCCAGAAAAATAAAATATACATAATAATTATGTTAATAAATACTAAAATGAATAAATGCAATATAAAGTAAGTCATATATCAGAAAAGTAGTGAGTACTGCAGTAGATAATTAGAGAACAGGTCTTTCCAGGAAAACCTCTCACGGGAGGTAGTATCTACACTGAAGCTCACATAAATGACAAGGAATCAGCCATGAATAAAGAGTTGAGGAGCCATGTTTCCAGGAGAGAATCAGTTGGTCAAGTGCTCTAGGCAGTAAGGAGATCACTGTGAATTCTCAGATACTGGTGAGCAATGAGCAAGAAACAGAGAGTAGCAGGAATGAAGATTGAAGAAGTTTACAGACACCAAATTCTGCAGGACCATGTAAAATCAGGAAAGGAATTTGGACTTTACTCTAAGTTCAAAGAGGGGTTAACTTAGCCTATGTTCAGTTCTTATAAATATTCCTGTAAGCAAACAATATGTGCTCCAATAGGTGAATGAATAAGTAAACTATGATACATCGATATATTAATAATAAGATATTGTTTGGTGATGTAAAAGAAGTATTTCTTTTCCTACCACTAGAGTAGGAAAAAATAATAATAAATAGAAGCTGAAAAAAGCTATCAAGCCATGAAAAGACAGGAGGGACCTTAAATGTGTATTACAAAGTGAACTAAATGAGTCAGAAAAGACTGTATTTTGTATAATTCCAACTATATGATATTCTGGAAAGATTATACAGATAGTGAAGAGATCACTAGTTTCCAAAAGTTCATGGGAACTTGAAAGGGAGCAATAAATAGGTGCATTTTGGGGCAGTGTAACTATTCTATATGATACTGTAAGGGTGTATACATGACATTATGCATTTTTAAAAACCCGTAGAACTGTACAACAGAAAGAGTAAACCCCACTGTAAACTGTTAATCAATAATAATGTACTATGTTAGTATTATGTAAGTGCTATCTTACTTCTTCTGGACTAAGAATATATGTGTGTGGGTGTGGACATATGTGTGTGCACATCTGTACATCTGCACATTGTGGGTATAAGAATACAAGAATACAAGGGTAGAATAATGAAGTGTAGTGTTACTGACATGTGTATCCTGTTTATTCCACTGCTATGTAGATCTAATATAGCTTCATGATTTCCCACATTTAAAAACATTTACTAATGATGGAAGAAAACATAGCAAATGCAGCCAAGTTTTGAATATCAAAAAAATAAATGCCCAGACTATGAAAGGGTCCTACGTTTAACTGAAGGGTGGTGAATTAAAAGATTAATAACACCTTTGAAACTGCCTTTGCAAAAAATATAGCTGAGAAAATTATTACAGTGAAAGTGATCTGACCTAATTGACTCCATCTTACTTCTAACTTCCAAGCTGTCCTTGTTCATTTCCAGGTGTAGATCAAAATAGCTTTGGGAGGAATTTAGTTTAAAGTTCTTTGAAACAAAGATGATATCCTTTCCCAAAATAAGCCCCCTTCTTGCCTGGGGACAAGTCTGCTTTTGTAGGACTAACAAATTAGCTACAAGACTAGAATTATGATTTAGGAGTCATGCAGCTGAAGACTGCATGATTCTGAATCTGCTTCTGGGGATAACATCACTGTTGTAAAACCTAAGATCAGTGATTGAGTTATTTTGCAGACCTTGCATTATGATGCACTGGTGGGCACCATTCATACCAGCAATCTAGCTCAACCAGTTCTGTGATTCCACCCAGGAGCAGAAGACAGCAAGTAAAACCCACTTCCACTCCATATGATATCACCTCTGCCCTGACAAATTATCCTACCCACAAAATTATCCTTAAAAACCCTGATCCTCAAATTTTCAGAGACCGATTTGAGTAATAATAGAACTCCAGTCTCCCACATATCTGATTCTGCATGAATTAAACTCTTTCTCTATTGCAATTCCCCTGTCTTGATACATTTGTCCTGCCTAGGCAGTGGGCAAGGAAAGCCTTTTGGGAAGTTATACCTTTATCTCTTGCTTTTTGTTGATAATATTCAATAAATATTTTTCTTTGTTTTGGGGAATGTAGAATACGAAGTAAATAATGAAAAAACAGTTTTTTCAAATAAAATATGTGAATGTGTGAATGAACATGTGAATATTATTGAAAAAAATGAAATATTTAATTTATAAACTCCACTCATTTGGAGCACCATACTGCAAAGCAAATGATAATATAATAATATATTTACTATTTCTGTCTCATTAACTGTGACCTTCCATTACTGTCTGTGTTTCATTTTTCTCTGGGTTACAAATACATATAAAATACTGTTTTATTTTATTGAGAATGTATTTTTTGTTAGATACTATGCTTGGAGGTCTATATGAATTTATCCTTTTAATCTTTAAACAATCTTAACAGATTGTATTAGTTGGGGTAAAACAAGTTTTGTTTCTAAACCAAGAGTAAAATTCATGGTGGTTTAAGCAAAAGAATTGACATTTCTTCCACATAATAGACTGAGTATAGGTATTCCAGGATTGTCTTGACAGCTTTGGGATGTCAAAAATACAGACTCATCTTCTTGCTTTATCATCTTCAAATCTGGCTATTGAATTGCCTCTATTATGCTTAATCCAGCATCTCACCCTATATTTCATTTAGCAGGGAGAAAAGAGGAAAATTGGAAGGGCAGGTGTTTCTGCCCTTTTCAGACTCAATAGGTGCTCATGTCATTTCTAATCTCATGTAATTTAACAGGAATTTAGTAACATGGCTATGCATAAAGTAAAATAAAAAAAAATGGCTGGGAGATGTGGCCTTTAACTCAATTGCCATGTAACCAACAAAACCTCATGGCTTTCATTATTAAAGGAAGAAGGAAAGAGATAGTATTAGGAAAAAACTCACATCTCTGTTTAAGTCCTTGCCTCTGGGCACCCAAGTATCTATGCATACTCTGTTTCCTGAATAGCAGTATTACCCCCTTTCCATAGTGCAAAACACTAAGTTCCATCCAGTTACTGAAACCAGCTCAATGTTCATGGTAATTTTCTCTGTCAATTTCAGTCACCTATAAACTTAAAGAATGATACTGGTTTTTCAACTCAAAAATAACAATGTGAAGCAAAATCAAGATAAATCTACCTAAAATACAATTTCAGAAAAGGAATGAATAGGGAAGACATAAATCACTGGTCTCCAGTAATTACCAAATCATTCTGGGCAAATGTTAAAATTTCCTGTCCTGGTAAATGGAATAAGTTGCTTGGAAGTATCTGAGGCTGCTTTATTGAGGGAAATATCTTATTTATTATTCTTTGTGGTCACTGGATTTCTCCTGAAAGGATAGACTTCCTAGAAAAAGTTGGACAGTCGAAACATATTTTTAAAAATGGTCATTATTTTCTATATAAATTTTACAAGTGACATTGATGTAGTTCATAATTACCTGAGCATAGAATTTAACTTTATTTTATGAATAAGTATTTGAGGGGCATATTTTACCACCAAATAATCTAGTCTTGCAACTAAGAAGTATATTAAGAAAAATTATATTTAACATATTTAAAATTTATTGGGTGAATGGTCAACGTTGAGTTCTTCAGCAACTTCTCACGTAGTTGTAAGAGGATCAGCTTCAATGATTTCTCTAAATTGGCCATTGTCAATTTCCAGTGGCTGGCCACTATACTCCTGATCTTCAAGGCTCTCATCTGCTTTACAAGACTTCTTGAGAAACCACTGCTCTGTATTTCATTTCTCAGGAATGAGATAGGAAAATTAGAAGGGAAGATGTTTCTTTCCTTTATAGATTCAATAAGTGCTCATGTCGCTTCTAATCTCATTTCACTGAACAAAAATTTAGTAACATGGCCATGCATAAATCACACAAAAAGGGGTTCGTTAGGAGTTCCTGGGCCAGATAAAGGCATTGATGTTGGAAGTTGTCTCGCTTGTTTATGACGCATTTAGAACTCGAACAAGAAAGTCACGTGAATTTCCTTTTTGTCTAACATCATTTCCATTGTACAAAATAAATATAAAATAAACAGCAAGTAATGTTATTAGCAAAAAACCATAAAGTGGGAAATGAGCATTAAAATGATGTATAACATAACCACATTTAAGAATGTATTCCATTATCAAACAGCACACTTCAACAATACAAAACCATAATTATGTATGTACCACCCTAATATATTAATACAAATATAATTTATAATTACAATATATGATACTATACTATATAATAATATATACCACATAATATATTAATATACTATATTTAAATATAATTTAGATAGTACACAAAAATTATTCATTTTTTTAAAAAATGAATCACTTTTATCTCAGTGGTGAGATTTAAGGCAATATACAACATATTCATATCAGCTTTTATTTGATGCTCCAGCATTCATGTAGATATTAAATAGGAGCACAAATATCTGAGCACTTTGTCTTCTCGTGCTGTTTCTTCCCATATAGTTAAGTGTTGAACTACATGCTCTTTTGTTATAAATCTATTTTCTTATTATTCTCTTTTCAATTACATTTGGATCATTGTGTTGGTTTTCAAAAACCAGGTGTAAATGTAGAGTATCATATTTATTTTGAGATCTTATGAGCCAAGTAATGTGTAAAGCATATTAACCCTTGGTTAACCAATGTTGTCTCATGATTTTGGAGAAAAAGTGTATTATAACCATAGAAATCATAAAAATGTTAACATTTTAAACTTAACATTGTTTATTTTCTTATTTATTTTGACCAGTTTTCATTAAAAGCCAAAGAACAAAATCTTGAGAAAGATTATTCTACTATACTTTTAGCATTATATCTTGAGAAAGTACACACATAACATATGAAGATGAACGTTTGCTAAACCGTGAAAGAGCAATTTAAGGTTCAGACATGGGTAAATATGAAAGTACAATACTCTAGATGTTTATATCCTCAGAAGATAAAAATCCTAATAAAAAGTTGTTCTCCAGTGCCATTTTCCCCATCCTACATAATGGTCATGTTCTATTCCCTCATTTTTCAATAATTTAACTGTAAAAATTATGGGAAGAGAGATGGGAATACAAATGATTTAAAATTATATGACATTCTGAACAATGATAATTAGCATCCACTCTCTTTGTCTTATAAAGACAAAGAAAAAAATAGCATCACGTAAAAACATCAATAACAAGGATGTAAAAACTGTTTTGTCAGAAACTTGAATAAATTAATTTTTTAATATAAAGGTCATCAATATTGGCTTTGTCCTATTTTCTTAATACTTTACAAAATTATTGCTTCTTTCAGTAGGAAAATTTTTCTTCACTATTTTCCAGCACATCACATACATTTTGGTTCCTCTTCTGTCTGAAGTTCTTAAACAACTTTTTATCTATCTACACTCACTCCCTAAGTGATTCCAAGCAGAATATTGATTTTAAACCCTATTTGTATAGGTTACTTCCAAATTTATATCTGTAGCCTAAACCTGTTTCATAAACTTCAGACTCACACATATATCTATTTAATACTGTACTTGGATGTCCGAGGTATTTTCAAAATCAATATAACACAAACTAAATTCTTAATCTTCACTATTCAAGCCTACCAAAATTTATATCCATTTAAGATGTTAGCAACTTTATACTTCTGGTTGCTTTGGCCCAAACAGGTGGAGTCATCTTTGACTCTTTTTTGTCTCTCATGGTCCTCATCAAATATGTCAGTAAACTATCAGTCTTTCTCTTTAATTCTACTGATTCCATGTGGTGCAGGCCACTGTAATTTCTTATCTGAGTTATTGTTATCATTTATTGATATTATTAGTATAATTTTCTAATGATTCTTATTATCTGCACTCTTGTTCCTACCAGTTTATTTTCATATTAGTTGTCAATCATTTCCCCTAAAACTTAAACTCTTGTCTTCTGCTAAAACTTTCCAGTGGCCACACATTTCACCCAGCATAAGACTAGTTCTTACAATTGTCTAGAAGTTCCTTTACGATAAATTTTGCACAACTCCCTGGTATCCTTCTAACTACATTTCTTCTCATTTGTCCATCGTATCTGTAATACCTATAACAGTGACTAAAACATAGTAATAGTTTAATAGGCAATTGATTAATAAATAAATTTAGAGTAGCTATAAAATGATTAATTTCTAACTTGATGTTAATTAAATTAGTGGCCCATATGAACACATGCATTGTAGTTCATTATGTCCTTGGAAGCAATATTTCCACATTCTTGCTAAACGCTCATGGCACCTTTGCTTACACAACATCTATTTTTCATTTTCTTTGTAGAATAAGATAAAATGGACTTTTGGGCTTTTATTCTCTACTTTCATCCCCTAAAAAAATAAGTAGACAAAATCTGTAATCTTATGTAACTTTACAATATTTCATGGATTTCAAAGGATTCAATAACAAAGATTGTTAACTCCCAATCAGAAAATGGATCCCCTAGAGAAAAATATTTCATAGGTGCAGACTCTACTTTAACACTATGAAAATCTCCTGATTTTAGCATGCCTAAAATATAATTTTACATTTGCCTTAAAAATCATGTATTTGTCTTCCAATACGTATCTACACTGCTGAAATTTACAGAAACTTTGAAAAAAAAGAACATATTTTCCAAGAAGAAAACAAGTAAAAAATTATATAATAAAAATCCTTTATCAGTATTATATAAATATCATTCTTATGTGAGTCAAATTTGCATATGATTAAGCATTTTATCCCTGAGTCTTTTATTTTGTAATAATAACTTACAGTATATAAAATATTCTAAAAATAATTGGTCAATGATAAAATTTCTCCTTTTCTAAATTTTAATTACTAATTTGATAATTTCTTAGTCTAATAAATGCTTCTGCTCTGAATTATATTATTGTACATCAATTTGTACTTTTTAAATGTTAATGTGTCAATTCTATGGAGGTTTTTCTTTTCAAAGAAAAGAAATACAAGAATGAATAATACCATTCAATGAATATATTAAAATTAGTTCTTAATTTTTACATTTCAAAGAAATAGGCACAACTAACTAAAATTTCCATTATGTTTACAACATTTATGTGTAGCCTTAGCAGTTTATTAAATTCATAAAGAGGTCTGGGCGCAGTGGTTCACATGTATGATCTCAGCACTTTGGAAGGCAGAAGTAGGCAGATCACTGAAGGCTAGGAGATTGAGACCAGCCTGACCAACATAGCAAAACCATGTCTCTACCAAAAAACTCAAAAACAAAAATTAGCTGAGAGTGGTGGCATACGCCTGTAATTCCAGGTACTCGGGTGGCTGCAGCAAGAGAATCGCTTGAACTGGAACGCGGGAGGCAGAGGTCATGATGAGCAGAGATCATGTCACTGCACTCCAGCCTGGGTGACAGAACAATACCCTGTCTCTAAATAAATAAATCAATAAATTCATATAGAGGAAAAATAGTTCTAGAGGTTACTTCTTAAGCGTGGTTTTAGGAATACCTTGCCTGCTTTTGAAATTAATAATTACTAACTTGTATCCAAGATATGGATATGATTGAATATATGATTGAATATAATTATTTTGAGAAGTTGGTATCAGCATTTTTATAAGGCTCCTTTGATCCTGATTCAGATGCCAATGTAGCACGAATCACTGAGAAATACATTTAATGGTGAAGTATCTAAGATTTATGTTTTTGCCTTTGCGTAGAGGAAAATAAAATCCTCTGATGTAAACAACTTTCAACCTATTATTCTTCACTGAATAATTATTAGAGGCCCATGGCTCTGGGAAAGCAGGTTTTGGGTGCTTTTTCTTTTTTCCCTTTTCTAGCCTGTGGCTGTAGAATGAAGGATTTATAGTAAATATATTCAGGGATCTTCTGTTACATATATTTTGAGGGAATTACCCATGTCTTGTTGAAATTAAGATATGAAGGAAAACAAAAGAAAAATAACATAATTGTATTGGAAATAAAATGTACTGCCCATAATTACAAAATTTGAAATATAAGCAGTAATTTTTCCATTGACCATACATATAAAAAAATGGATGTACCACTAAAAAAAGTATAACTTTCAAATAAATATAACACTGAAATGGAATAAATGAAAAGACAAGCAAAATTTGAACTATGTTAAGTGAACTATTAACCAGCTCAAATTAATGAATAATAGTAACTAGCACTTGTTAAGGCCTTACTTTACACCAGAATTATAAGGCTTTTAAAAGATTAACTTATTTAGTTTTTATAACTATACTAATTTTCCATAGGTTTGATATCCCTTTCAGGGTGATATATCTCAGAATTAATAAGTGCATGCAAATAGTAGCTGATAATATTAATAGATTAAGAACTGCTTTTATTTTTACTGTTATGAAGTATCAATGGCTAGGATACAACACAGCAAAGAATGGATTTGAAAGTAAATATAAAATGACTACATTCATGATGGATATGAAAATAAAATGAAAAATAAACAAAATATCTGTTAAAAGCATAGGATTAAACTCTTAAACTAATAATCTTATATAAGTTCCAGTCATGATAAGTTGAATAGGGTGAGGACTGACAGTATTAAGGAATTGAGGTTAAAAACAAACAAAGAAGTTCTGAGAGTGTGTTGTGTTTTTATTTTTGTTTTTTAAGTTAAAACTTTTTTTTTTTTGGCTTATGTTTATGATATCTCTTTTTCTTTCTTTTTTTTTTAATTTTAAGTTCAGAGATACATAGGAATGTTTGTTACATAGGTAAATTCGAGTCATGGGTGTTTTTTTGTTTTTTTGTTTTTGTTTTTGTTTTTTTTTTTTTTGGTCTAGAGTATCTCATCACGTAGGCATTATACACAGTACTCAATAGCCATCATTTTTGCTCCTCTCCCTCCTCTCACCCTCCACCCGTGAGTAGACCCCAGTGTCTGTTGTTTCCCTCTATGTGTTCTTGTCATTTAGCTCTCACTTACAGGTAAGAATGTGCAGTATTTTGTTTTCTCTTCCTGGGTTACTTTGCTGAGGATAATAGCCACCAGCGTCATCCATGTTCCCATAAAATACATAATCTTGTTTTTTTATGGCTGCATAGTATTCCATAGTTCATATGTACCACATTTTTTTAAAACCATTCTGTTATTGGTGAGCATTTAGGTTGATTCCATGTCTTTGCTATTGTAAATAGTGCCGCAATGAACATTCACATGTATGTGCATGTGTCTTCATGGTAGAATGATTTATATTCCTCTGAGTATATACCCAGTAATAGAAATGCTGGGTCAAATGATATTTCTGTCTTTAGGTCTTTGAGGAATGACCATACTGTCTTCCACAATGGTTGAACTATTTTACACTCCTACCAACTGTGTTTAAGTGTTCCCTTTTCTCTGCAACTTCACCAGCATCTGATATTTGTTGACTTTTTAATAATAGTCACTCTGATGTGAGATGATATCTTGTTATGGTTTTGATTTGCATTTCTCTAATGATCAATGATATTGAGCTTCTTTTTCTTCGTTTGTTGACTGCACATACTTTTTTTTGTTTTTAATGTACTACTTTTTTCAGAATTTTTAATGTATGCATCTATGTATATTTTTGTATAAGTAGATAGGCATATGTTGTAGACGAAGCTTTCAGCATTGTAACCTACATGTGTGGCCCAAAACAATTTAATATCCTGAGGCATTCATGATGTTTTCATAATATCTGAGTTCTGTAAAGATTTATGCTTACATTAAAATAATAGGAGAATTAAATTCTGTCATATATCCAGTAGTCAATCTGAATTATTTAGAAAACTACCAAAAAATAGAATCGTTCTCCCCAAAAATTAAAAAACTGGAAATTCATCATTAAGCACATGAAGATGCTCAATATAATTAATCATTTTGGAAGTGCAAATTAAAATTATAATGAGATACCACTACACATCTTCTAGAGAATTTTTTTATGATTAAAAAGAAGGAAATTACCAAGTGTTGGCATGGGTAAGGAACAATTGAAACTCTGACAGAATTGTTGGAAAGATAACTTTGGAAAATAGTTTTGTAACTTTGTATAAATTTAAGTATATATTTACCATATATGACCCATATATGGCATATGTGACCCAGTAATACCATTCCAAGGTAACAACATAAAAGATACTGAAATATGTGTTTATATCTAGGCCTGTGTGTTAATATTTATAGCAGCTTTTAATAATAACTTTCTAAGACTAGAATCTATCTAAATGTTCACTCAATGGTTTATGGATAAATAAATTATATACATCAAGCATTAAAATACTCAGCAATTAAAAAGGAATGATCTATTGAAGCATGCAACATCATGGAAGAAGTTCATAGTATGTTAGTTTCCTGTGGCTGCTATTACCAATTATAACATGTGGGGGTTTATAACAACATAAATTTAGACTTTAATATATGAGGAGAGGAAACCAGAAGTACAAAATCAGTTTTATTGAGCTAAAATTAAGGTGTCAGCAGGACCATACTCCCTCCAGGGAATCTAGAAGAGAACCCAGTTCCTTGCCTCTTTAACTTCTGATTACTAGCATTCTTTGACTCTATCACTCCAAAGCCTACTTCCTCCTCTTCTCTATGTGTATAACCTTTCTTCGTTTCTTTCTTCCAAAGACATTTATGATTGCCTTTATAACCAGTTTGGATAATATAGAGTAATCTCATTTCAAAATTCTTAACCATATCTGCCAAAACTTTACCATATAGAGTAACATTCATGGGTTCCTGGTATTAGGACTGAGATAAGGTTTGTTCTGTGTCTCCCCCGCAAATCTCATCTTGACTTGTAATCCCCATCTATTTGGGCAGGGGTTTGGTGGGAGGTGATTGAATCATGGGGACAAACTTCCCTTGCTATGCTTGTGATAGTGAGTTCTCACAAGATCTAGTTGTTTGAAAGTGTGTCTGACTTTCCGCTTCACTCACTCTCTCTTGCTACCATGTGAAGAAGATCCTTTCTTCCTCTTCACTTTCCTCCATGATTGTAAGTTTCCTGAGGCCTTCCAGACATGCTTCCTGTAAAGCCTGCAGAATTGTGAGCCAATTAAACTTCTTTTCCTCATAAATTACCTAGTCTCAGGTATTTCTTTACAGCAGAGTGAAAACCAACTAACACAGATTGGATATCTCTGGTGCCATCTTTCAGCCTAACACAAATTTTAATTGCATTATGCTGAGTGTTAAAAGAAAGACTTAAATGTTGCATAGGTTGGATTCTACTTATACCCCATTCTATCATAGACAAAACAATAGAAACCAGCAGATCTTTGAGGAAAGAAGTTAAAATTATAGAACTATATTATTAAAAGAGTGAATTATAACTTATATTCATTATATCTCAATCAACAACAAAAAAAGGAAAACAGATAACATGGTGTACCTTATACAATACTTTTAAATTTGTCTTCAGTTGAGACTTTAGAAACATACCTGTCTCTTTTCTATGATATGAGAGGAGATCTATAGCCAATTGTTTCTCTATTTCATCTTGAAGTTTTGACAACCTAGTACAACTAAATTCTAATTTGTTAACGAGTGTTAGCACTGTATTTTTTCTTCCATTAACTGTTTTCTATTCAGACCCTTCTATATTCTCCCCAAATTCTCAAATTTTAAAGATATTTTGGTATTATGAATTGCTGTGGGGAATAAATTTTCTCAAATATATCCTGTTAATGTGTTTCTTCAACCGTTCCCTTTAATTCTAGTTGCTTAATACAGATAATGTGTGTGTGTGTGTGCGCGCGTGTGTGTGTGTGTGTGAGTATGCATGTGGATATATACTGTGTGTTTAAGTATGTGTGTGGATATATTTAATATTTTATTAAATATATGGGTTACATAAAGTTAAATGAGTTGGATTGGTATTTTAGAAAGTGCAATTTAGTTGAAATTGAAGGACAACTAAAAGTCATGCAATGAGAAGCATGAGCCTTTATAAAGATATGGAACCCAGAAGTAACATTTAACACCTCTTTCCTGAAACCCTTTTATCCATACCAGTATCTTCAAGTTGTGTCTATTACATCTGTTAAATTATAACATTTGCCACTATTCCATTTCTCTGCCAATACAGCTTAGTTTAAGCTAAACTCCATGTCATGCCTGGAAAGTGTCATGCCACATTTCCAGAACTAGCTTATAAATATCTTTTCTTGTCCACTCCTTTTTTTTCTTTGTACTTTGATCACAGTTACCTGATCCAAAAACAATTCACAGCAGTATCTTCTCTTGACTTTTAGTATATCAAGTCAGTTCTCATTACCTCATAAAAGGATTTCCTGTCCTTTTTGAACAGAATGCATCTTTCAATTACAGTTGACCCTTAAATAATGGGGTTTGGGCCCTGACCCCCCACATAGTCAAAAATTTATACATAACTTTGAATCCCCTAAAACTTACCTACTAATAGGTTACTTTATCCTTAACATAAAGAGTTCATCAAAATCTATTTTGAACATTATATGCATTATACATTGTATTCTTACAATAAAGCAAGCTAGAGAAAAGAATTAAAAAAGTCGTAAGGAAGAAAATACACACTTAGAATACTATATTTATCAATATTGTTAAGTTTATGTTATCTGTTCATAAGATGAATCCTCTGTCTGAAATGATAGACAACCACAGCTGCAGACATTTATCTTCAGTGCCTATCAAGAAATTCAACTTTTTTCATAATGTGATGACTTTTACTCACTACTTGGGCACATTTCCAGCATTATTAGTGACACTTTGAATGAATTCCATGGTGTTATTCAAAGTATAATTACATATACACATACTTCATTTGAATACAAAAAATTATAGATATGGAACTGCTTAACTTTTAAAAATGTTCACTCACATTCACATTGATTTCTTTAGCTGTCACTTACATTAATTTTTTTCTTAGTTAACTGAATCTAGAAATTTTTTTATAGATGAAGTAGAACTAGTTTATTTTAGAACTGAATATTATTACATTTATTTTTTATTTTTTAATTTATTTAACTTTAGGTGCATACTATATCTGGCATTTCTCCCCATGTTATCCCTCCCCACCCTCCCCTCCCTCTCCACCCCCCCGTCTCTCCCCTACCCACCCCCTCAACTGCCCTCAATGTGTGATGATCCTCTCCCTGAGTCCATGTATTCTCATTGTTCAACACCCACCTGTGAGTGAGAACATGTGGTGTTTGGCTTTCTGTTCTTGTGCCCGTTTGCTGAGAATGATGGTTTCCAGATTCATCCAAGTCCCTACAAAGGACACAAACTCATCATTTTTAATGGCTGCATAGTATTCCATGGTGCATATGTACCACATTTTCTTTGTCCAGTCTTTTAAATACCTTTTATTAAATTAACAATATTTAAAACAATGAAAGAATGTGAAAATTTGTAAAATTTATAATAGAATTATTGTACCAAGTTTTCAAGTGATTATGTTACTTGCAGAAAACAAATTCTGTTGCACTACCCAAAATTAGTTTATAGAACAGTCATAATTTAAATTGGGTTTTTACATGTTTTAAGAGTTGAATATAGCTTTACCTTTGTCATTTATTCTTATTCTCAGTAATATAGTTTACTCCACCAAGGATTGATTCTATTGGTGTTTCTCTATTCTTCCCACTTAAATGTATTGTGTAGCAGTAATTTTTTTTTAAATCTGGTAAATAGCTATCCCAGTCATATTGGAGCTTGCATAACATGTATAACATGATGCATTTGGTTTTCCCAACTCCCATATAATTGTGCATATCAATATTGAGAATATTCAATCCTACCCTTAAGATAATTAGCCCCTGTCCTAGAGGCAAGATAATATTATCCAGCTATGAATTTGTTCAATAAATGTTTATTGACAGCCTCTGAGTTTCCAAACAGTCTTTCACAGCACTAAAAGCTATAAATTCTGATTGCATTTGCAGTCTTTACTCTAAAAGAGGTCTGAAGCTAGCAGACCTCTTTCCAGATTAATATCATGGAAATGATATTAATAATCACAAGATAAACCCAGCTTCATGGAGCTGTTTGAGGCACTATAAAATGTCATAATGCATACGAAGCACTTAGTTGAATATTTATGGATATTAAGAGCTGAATACATGTTTACTACTACTATTATTTTTAGTAGGAAGAGTATAGTAAAGTGTGGATACTTTGATGCATGTTAAATTGTAGTTGCCCAAAGTCTAGCTTACAACAGTTAATACAGACTGAAGGCAGGGGCTGAGGGAGCTAAGTGGAGGTAATAAAATGACAGGCATGTTTTAGTGAAAATTATACAGCTACCACTTTATACATCTGACATCTGTCTCCAAATCTCATACAGATATCTATCTTTGGAGGACTTTGTCATATATAAACCTTTATTGCAAGAAAGTTTAGAAAATATTGTTTTAGATTTCTGGGTTCTATAGTAGGGTAGGATGACAAGTTAGAAAAAGAGGTTTAAATGAACATCTGTTGAACTAACAGCAACTACAGAATCCATGGTTTGCCTACTCATCCACACATAGGTACCTGATTTCTTATATCTAACTTTGAAATAATAATAATAACATGTTTTCACTTATCGTAATACAGCCATCTATGTGTCCATGAAAATATACTCACCATTTACCCAGGAGCAGAATTCCAAAGTTTTGTTAGTCCTTTGCCCATCTCTGGGAGGTAATTTTCCTTTAGTTTAACTGCTATATTATCTTGATAGCTTGTCATATATTACATAATTGTATATATGACAAACTCCAACACATCCTATATAAAATTGTAGAGGAAAATGAATTGTCAGAAATGAAAATTATTATAAATAACTAGAACAAAGAAAAAATATAGTATCTATTATAGTCCTTGTTCTACCTAGTCACAAACTGATAGTTATTCTTTACAATTTTCTTCCCCCTTTACACATAATTTTTTGCTTTCATCCAGCAGCTCATGTGATCAGTTCTCTTTATCTAATTGGAGTGATCAAAACCTTTATTTCTCGGGATTCTGAGAGCACTTGCTGATCTCACCTATATTAGCTTTTCAAACCAATCTATGATCTTTTACCAGTATATACCACAGTATTAAAAGATGTTTCAGAGGATTTTCTCAGGCTCCACACATGCTCTCGTAACAGAGTAAAACCCAATTTTTCATTCAATTATGCACCCCAAGCTACACATCAGGCTTGTGCTTGCCTATTTGTTCAGTGAAATGAGAAATCCTAAAAGGTCAAATAATGAACTCAACTTCCAACTTAGTAAACCCATTTGTATGTCCTCTACTGTGGGCAATTATCCTTTGGATATTAAGATCTGTAAATCACCACGGTTCAGCACCATAGGCGCAGAAAACAAACAAACAAGTACAACAAAACAAAAAAGAAACAAATTGAAAGAAAAATAAAAACATTAGAAGTGAGTCATGAAGTATAATAATAAGAGACATCTCTCAACTATTTTTTTTTTTATTTTCTATACCTATGTATTCTGGCTATGGGTGAATAAAACAAAACATATGTTGTTCATTCTTTTTTTATTTTTATTTTTTTGAGATGTAGTCTTTCTTATGTTGCTGTCCCCCAGGCTGGAGTGCAATGGCGTGATCTGGGTTCACTGCAAACTCCGTCTCCCAGGGCTCAAGCAATTCTCCTGCCTCAACCTCCTGAGTAGCTGAGATTACAGGCACAAGCCACCACGCTAATTTTTGCACTTTTAGTAGAAATGGGATTTCACCATGTTGGCCAGGCTGGCCTCAAACTCTTCACCTCAGGTGATCCACCCACATCAGCCTCCCAAAATGCTGGGATTACAGGCATGAGCCACTGCACACAGTCATTGTTCATTCTTGAAGGCACGAAAGATGACATTTTCTACAAAAATGGTAACACTGAAAACTCTGAAAAAAGTGATTCAAGAAAAGAACTGAATGTGAAGAGTTTGAATAAGAAATTTAAATAATAATAAAGCACCATGTCATAGATTTTTGGCTGTGTTTTAAAATGTTATTTTAGTATTTATACATAAAGTAATGGCACAATTACAATAATTGGCATCTTAGATTTTATAATGCTTGATATAAAGAAAAGTCATCTGCCCTGTGGCAGCCATTCACATGTGCCACTATGACCTGATCTACCGTCCAAATAAAACCTACTTAGTAGTTGGCTGACAGCTTCCAGCTGCAGAATTTTCAACTTTCCCTTGGAGGCCACAGTCCTAAGCTCCTTTCAAACAATGCCTAGACATGGCATATTTCCTAGGGATGGCCACTTCTGTCCAATGTAAAATTATTCTAATGAGAAATCTTTTCTCTAGGGCTCCACTGACCTAATCAAGCCTTTCTCAGATTAGAGCTCTGTGTCTCTTTTTCAAGAAAATAAGGATTATCTTTAGGCTATCTGGCTGGAACGGGAAATTCAGCTCTCTAATACGACCTTTGTTCAAATGTTGAGACTGAATGAGCTTTTGCCACTAAAGTTTTCTCAATCTTTTTCTTCTTAAAATTTGCCTAAAAGCAAACAGTTTTTCTAGTCCTTCAAGGCCCTGTATTTCTAAATTCTATCAATTCCTTTTTCTTTCTTCTTCAAAACCACTGAATTTTTTCCTAAGCTTATATTTTTCTTGTAATATCTTGCCAAAGGTAGCCAATATTTGCCAAAACTACACAGGGGTTCTTTTTAACCGCTTTTCTAGAGATTTTGCTTCAGGAAACTCAAGATGTGCTTTCCAAGTTATCATGATCAATAGTTTTGCCAACTTTCTACTGAATAAAACATATTGTTCTATATCTTGTATGATATATGTCCCTTTAATGCTCACCATATGGACACTAAGCCAATAGTACTTGAAAGTATTACTGTCTTTACTAGTCAAAATATAATAAATGCAGAAACAATCCTGAATTTCAGTGACTTCATAAAATTAAATAATTACTCTTTTCTTACATAATTGTCTAATATTGTAGGTAAAAGTATCTCTGTTCCTGTTCGTGCATTTACCCATAGCTCTTCCATCCTATCCTGCTAACATATTTCAAACACATAGCCTCCAAGGGCAAGTGGAAAAACAAGTATTAAGGGGGCATACTCACTCTTTACTCTCCAAAGAAGTAATGTTTCACCTTACCATTGGTGATAGTTATATAGCTAAAGCCAAATTAAAAGGGGCTGGAAAATGATGTTTAACTGCTTTTCCAGAAAGAAAAAACAGCTTTGCTGTTTTATCACCTGAACAATCATCATTTCAGAGGAGACATCCATATTGTTGGGGTCATAGAAAATTTTAATTCTTTCCTTCATATTCATTTTCTACTAAGCAAGTGTTGGGATGGTGAGGATAGGAGCTGGCTAAGGAGCAGATAGATAATTTTGATAATGCTATTATGAAGATAATTGTGTTGAGAGGATTTACTGGTGAGCATTTTATGATTATTCCAACATTTCCAGCCACTATTTATTAGACATTCTGGTCACCAGTCCAATCTACTTCTACATAATTAATCATCCTGATAAACTGTTACCAATTTTTGCATATTAATATGTATGTATACACACAGACACACACACACACACACACACCCACACACACACCCCTCTGTATATCTCTCTTTTCATGAAAATTAGAAAGATTGCTAAAAGGATAGATTAAAATTCTGCCATCTGTGAAAATTGTTCTTATATACTCTCCACCAGAGACAATTAGTGGGAACGTAAAGCTACCACAGTTTACTTCTAGCTAGTAATAGCTAAAAGTATTTTACAAAAGGCTAAAGCCTTTTGTAAACCAGGCTCATTTTGTTGTTGTTGTTCTTCTTCTCAGCCACTTAGATATAGAGAACTCACAAAGTGGTTATAGCTATAAGTTGTAGCAGAAGTTGGTGCATTGAAAATATAAGCTAACTACTTGTGGATAAAGTCCCATTGGTGATGTCTGAATTTATGGCTTAATGGATCAGATATCACCAAATTTAGGAAGGCAAGCTCAAGTTATTGGGATACTTAGGTTTCTGTAAAAAAGCATTCAGCCTTTAACATGGATCAATACTAATAATAATAATAATTCTATTTCTCAGAAACAGTAGAGTTACTTGATGAAGAGGACATGGTTTTGTTCTAAAATCTTAAGGTCATTTGCTGTTATTCCCCTGTTGAGGCTTGCTATGAACACCAGCCAGCATTACAACCTACCAAAAATACATTTAGAAAAACATCACCGATTCATATAAGCATTCCAGCCTGAGACAGCTGATGAACTTTCTATTTCTATGGAACACATTACAAATTGCCAGCCTCAGATAATTTTTGAATGGACAGAGTTTTTAATGAGTATGCTTCTTTTTTAGTTTTATAAAGTACAAGGCATACCATTTTGTTTTTAATTTGAAGGAATTATCAACATACTCTAGACTTCAATTAAGTGTTTATTAAAATGAAAGCCACTGAATTTTTATGGAGTTCATTTCTTATTTTATTCATGTATGGATCTTCATTTGGCATCAAAATACTTCTAGTTACTGATCACTAGGTTTAATCATCTAAATATTTTCAATCCAGAAGATCAGAGTGGTATCCTCTGGTATGGTGAGATGATTAATGTTCCCAAACACTAAATTATGTATAAAATTAAGGAAGAGACACAACTCTGAAATGATACAATAAAGGCATATTGTTAACTATGCCAAAGGAAAGAAAGCTACTTTTCAGTTTTCTTCTTTGGGGATGAGACAAAACTTTTTTAAATCAATATTCCACAGCAAGTACCAGGGCTATGTTGTTTCATTTAAATAATGAAACCATTTGTGAAACTATGTCTTCAATTTGTTTCAATACTTACTTAAATATTATTTATCAAGACACATCTGTTATATCAGTAGGCTCATAAGGTAAGTTTTATTTATATATATTGGTATAACTCTCCTTGCATTCTTCAAGCCTTTGAGGATGTCATTGATCTGTAGTTTTTCAAGGGATATAGTACTGTTTCTGATGTCCAACTTTGATAGAACAGTAGATTGAAAGTAGAAACAGTAGAAAAGTAGAACAGTAGAAAAAGCATTCATTTGATGCTTTTTCTGATGAAAGCAATAAATGTATTGGTCAGGAACCAATGTGTGGATCCTGATGTTTGAGTATGTCTGCTGAAACTACATATGTAAGTACCATGAAATACAAAATGCATTCTGAGATATGATGAGCCAACTGAAAGATACATTTAGTCGAAAACTATGCACATTTATAACCAAGTCCCGTTAGAATCCACTGTGACTAAAGAACTAGATTGACCTTCAGAGCCCTCTGAGGTTAATGGGTCAGCTCAGAAGATAATCCAATAATCCCCCCAAGTCAAGGAATTTTTTTCCCCTCAATACACATTTACTCTGGTAAATGGTTGCAAGTGCCTTTGGAGAAAGCTAGGAGGAAGATTTATAAAATATACTGGCACAATAAACAGAACTAAAGGCCAAAATACATGATTATCTCAATAAATGCAGAAAAGGCTTTCAATAAAATTCAGCATCCTTTCATATTAAAAACTCTTGACAAACTAGGTATTGAAGGAACATGCCAATAAGAACCATCTATGGTACACACGCACAGCCAACATTATACTGAAGAGGCAAAAGCTGGAAGCATTCTCCTTGAAAAACAGTACAGAACAATGATGCCCTCTCTTACCACTTCTATTGAACATAGTTTGGAAGTCCTGGTCAGAGCAATTAGGCAAGAGAAAGAAATAAATGGCATCAAAATAGGAAAAGAGGAAGTCAAGCTATATCTCTTTGTAGATGACAAGATTCTGTATCCAGAAAACCCCATAATCTCAGACCAAAAGCTCCTTCAGCTGATAAACAACTTCAGCAAATTTGCAGGATACAAAATCAATGCACAAATATCACAGGCATTTCTACACACCAGCAACAGCCAAATCGAGTCAAATTAGAAAGGCAATCTCATTCATAGTTACCATAACAAAAATAAAATAAAATACCTAGTAATACAGCTAATGAGAGAGGTGAAAGTTCTCTACAATAAAATTTATAGAAAATTGATAGAAATGTATAAGTAATTTGTAGATTCAATGTTATTCCTGTCAAACTACCATTGTCGTTCTTCAAAGAACTAGGCAGAACTACTTTAAAATTCATATGGGACCAAAAATAAGACTGAATAGCCAAATAAATATTAAGCAAAAAGAAAAAGCTGGAGTCATCACTCTCCCTGACTTTAAAGTATACTATGGGGCTACAGTAACCAAAACAGCATGGTACTGGTACAAGAACAGACACATAGACCAATGGAACAAAATTGACAATCCAAAATAAGACTACATGACTACAACTATCTGATCTTCAATAAATCTGACAAAAACAAGCAATGAAGAAAGGATTCCTTATTTAATAAATGATGCTGGGATAACTGGCAAGCCATATGCCAAAGATTGAAACTGGACCCCTTCCTTACGCCACAAACAAAAATTAACTCAAGATGGATAACAGACTTAACTGTAAAACCCAAAAAAATAAATAAATAAATAAATACTGGAAGACAACCTAGGCAATGCCATTTGGGACATAGGCACTAGCAAAGATTTCATGATGAAAATGCCGAAAGCAAAAATTGACAAGTGAGATATAGTTAAACTAAAGCTCTTCTGAACAGCAGAAGAAACTATCAACAGAGTAAACAGACAACCTATGGAATGAGATAAAATTTTTGCAACTATGCATCTGACAAAGGTCTACTGTTTAGTATCTATAAGGAACTTAAACAAATTTGCAAGAAAAAACAACCCCATTGAAATGTGGGCAAAGGACATGATCAGACACTTCTCAGCAGAAGACATACATCTGGCCAATAAGCATATGAAAAAATGCTCAAGATCACTGGTCATTAGAGAAATGCAAATCAAAACCACAATGAGATACCATCTCATACCAGTAAAAATGGATATTATTAAAAAGTCAGGAAATAGCAGATTCTGGCAAAGTTGTGGAGAAAAGAGAACCTTTATACACTGTTGATAGGAGTGTCAATTTGTTCAACCATTGTGGAAAGCAGTATGGAGATTCCTCAAAGAGCTAAAAGCAGAACTATCATTCTACCCAGCAATCCCATTATTAGGTATGTCCCCAATGGGATCTAAATCATTCTACCAAGAAACATGTATGCAAATGTTTACTGCAGCACTATTCACAATAGAAAAGATATGGCATCAACTTAAGAGTTCATAAATGACAGTCTGGATAAAGACAATGTGATACACACCATGGAATATTGTGCAGCCATAAAAATTAATGAGATTGTGTCTTTTGCAGAAACATGGATGGAGCTGGAGGGTATCATTCTTAGCAAATTAATGCAGGAACAGAAAAGCAAATCCTGCATGTTCTCACTTATAAGTGGGAGCTGAATCATAAGAGCTTATGAACATAAACAAGTAAACAACAGACACTGGGGTCTATATGAGAGGGGAGGGTAGGAGGAGGGAAGGGGCAGAAAAGATAACTATTGGGGTACTGGGCTTAATACCTAGATGATGTAATAATATGTACAACAAACCCCCATGACGTGTTTAACAAAACTTCACATGGATCCCTAGACCTGAAATAAATATATCTATAACTATATATCAATATAGATATATATAGATACACACACACACATACATACTGGTGTATGATTTTAGAAATTTTCTCAAGATTACCAGGCCTCCCATTATTCAAAAGTCTCTGACTCTATAAATCGAGTCTTGTGCATTAGATAAGAATACATGAATATTTTTGTAGTAGTTCTAATTCAGGCCTAGAAAGACATGTCATTTTCCATTTTATATGTGAAAATAGAACCTAGTTGCCTGGCCTTGCATTTTGATCATAGAAATTTAGTTATCAATTGAATTGTCAAATATCCATTTGAGTTCAGTGATTCCTATTGCCATATGTTCCTTCCGTTATGGTAACCACAGCAATACTCTTTTTGGTAATTAAGTGCTATATGTCTATTACAGTAACCTGCATATGTTGGTTAAATGCTATTATTTGGCATCAGCCACTTGGGATACTATCATTCACAGTGGGACTATCAGCACTCCTGCCCACAAAGAATAACGAACATATCGCTTTTTAAAGAAGCTGGAATATCTTTCACATGTAGGTTTTCAAAGATTTGTCAAGGACCTAGTCTTAGTTAACATATAGTAAGTCCATTTAATGTTAATCTGCCTAAAGTTTTTGCTTCCTTTTTAAATTTTGTTATTTCAGTTTTGTTTTGTTTTTTATTTTTAATTTTGTGAGTACTTAATAATTGTACATAGTTATGAGATCCATGAACTATTTTGGTACAGAAATGCAATACATGATAATCACATTAGGGAAAATTCAGTATTCATCCCCTTAAGTATTTATCCTTTGTGTTACAAACAATCCAATTATACTCTTATAGTTATCTGGAAATGTGCAATTAAATTATTATTGCCTATAGTTCCCCTGTTGTGCTATCAAATACTAGGTTTTATTCAATATTTCTACTTTTTTGTACTCATTAACCATCGCCACCTCCCATCATCCCCCAACAACCCTTCTGAGCCTTTGGTAATCATCCTATTATCTATCTTCATGAGTTCAATTATTTTGATTTTTAGATCCCAGAATTTCTGTCAACTTCATTTATTTAGATGCCACTGAACTATTGCTTCTTTCAATTAACCACATATTGCCATCTCTATGAGTTAAAACACTAAGTAATTGGAGAATACCCTGTAAGTGTGACCATTTCAATGAATTCACTCCAATCTGAATTGAATTCTTCCTTCCTTAGTGAAGCACCCTCAGAATTCATTACACAAATATTCCCCCAAATTTGCCAATATAAATAAGGAAAATATTGTGATTCTTTTGGTATATAATTCTTCCTTCTAAATTCGTGGTTGTAATTTTCACACTGGGATATAAAGTAATCTGTTTCAAGTTCTAGATCTGAAGGCAGTAAGATAATAAGGTAAAGCTGAAAGAATTGGATCTTTTGCAGGGCAACTTTTTCAGGTTGTATCCTTATACGGTGTTTAATTAATGCAGGAGAAACCCCATAGGACAGAGAAGGGGCTGCACTATTAACAAATGCGACTGTAGGATTTGGTATACTCATAGTCATTTGAATTTTATAAAGTATTACCACTCAAATTTTGGAGTTCTCCATATTTTGTATGTTTCCTTGATTCTATTAGTTCAATCTATGCTATATTTGAGTAACAGGATGAGATATAACTCTCATAAATTTTGTGACTGTGAGAGAAAAATTATGTTAAAGTAAACAAAGAAACTTGTTTTTTACTGATTTAGCTAAGGTTTTCAAACTTTGAGGTTGATATTTTCTTTAAGATTTCTAATGCAATTAAATAGAATCAGTGAACACTGAACTTTTATATTCCTTACATCTTTCAATAGTAGTCTAAAAATAATTATGTTATTCACCAAAACCTTGTTTTTAATACGTGCTTAATTTCAGTTACTAATTTAACTGTTTAACCACAGCATGCCATGGATTATCAGTCCACCACCATCAAATGCTAAATGGGTTTTCACTAAATTAAAAGTCAATCAGATAAAATAACAATTCCTAGATTCTCATTTTCTATAGAATATATTAATCTAATACATTCTTTATTAATATTTGTTCTATCAGTAATTGTTTTGTAGTTTAAGGTGATACAATCCTATATTTCCTTCTAAGTAGTTAATGCAGAGCAAAGATTAACTTAAATAAATTGGTTAAAAAATTGGTTAAATATAAATATTATATACCCATAAACATAAAAATTTTAAAAAGAAATTGGTTAACTTAGAAAACTTACAGGAAGATCAAAGAATCAGACTTGGATATCATATAGAAAGAATCATAGTAGCACATGTAAATTTGCTACCTTGATTCATGACATTCTAAAGGTTGAGCAACTGTTATGATTGCCTGTATTCCAGAACTTCTAATATTTTACTATTAGAGAACAAGTTCTCACCATGATGCTTGACAGAATATTCAATAACTTCATTGTCATTGCCTTATGTTGTTTATGTCTGCTGTCAAATCTCATAGGGATGCTTCTCCTTAGTGGACCAGGCAGTCTGCAGAATCTTAGCTGTAAGACCTTAGCTGCAGAACCTTAGCTGCAAGAGCGCATCATTTTATGCACTCTTATGATGCGAGAACACATAATTTAGCCTTTTTTTGCCTCTATATTGTAGGAAGTCAAGATCAAAGTGGTTTAAATAGGTTAAATAGGTGAATGAGCCAACGTTTAACACTTAAAATAGCTGAAGAAATGTATTTCGAGCAGAAGGACTGGTGTGGGCAAAGGGCTGGAGGTGAAAGAGTGTATACTATATAAAAGCAGTAAGGCTATGACAGCACTACTCAAGATGCTTCATTTTATAGGAGCTACAGTTAAATTGTTGAAGTGTTTTACACTCTTCTTGGAGAATTAAAATGCATACTAATTAGTCTGGGAAAATCTTCAGTTAAAAATGTCTTTTATAATCTACTCCAGAATTTATCAAATTTATTTATTCAGATTAAATTTGGTTTGTGTATTTATGACTATGCCACTGAATAGCATCTGTGGAACATGTTTTCAAAAACTTGAGGCTAGATTGAAGACATCAGAAGGTTGTTGGTGGAAAAGATGAGACTGGAGATGCTTGTTATCTTGTTTGTCTTTTTAATGGAATTGGAATTTTATACAAATGAAAGGAGAATTATTAAGAGGTTATAGGCATTAGTATGACACAATGTTTAATTTACATCACAGGTACCTGTGCAAAGCAAGTAGCCCAGTTAAGACATTGTTGTTCTTACTCTAAATGAGAAAAGATGAGACTGAAATACTATGTTTTAATATTATGGAAAAGTCCTGCAAATACATTAAAATAAATAAAATTTAAAGGTCCAGTGGAAGCTAATATGAAAGTAGAAGACAGCTTGCATTCTGCTGACCAGTTCTATTAACGCCTTTCTTGTCCCTCACTATTTCCATGCCTGTGTTTTGGGGAAGTAACATAGCATGTGTATCTGTCAAAAAGCGTCCACGCTTCCTCAAATTAGGGAAGCAAAGCCAAGAGCAGTTATGGAACAGGAGAGAAGACCAAAGGGCAGAAATAAAACACAGGTATAAAAGTAAATTGTCCCCTAAATGTTAATATAATTTTACCTTGATTATATTTGTAAGATGGTCTTTCAGTGTTTGGCTATGTTGTGCTGGGTGAAAGTACAGAATCCGTGCACATACAAATTCCAGAGGGTCAAGAGAGGCAGAGAACAAAACAAAATTACCGTTGTGAACACAGAAGCCGGTGGTTGTTTGGAATTGAAAAAGAAGACCCAGAGCAAATAATATCTGATCATATGTTTCCTAGCATGGTAAAGCATCTTTAAATATTTACAGTATATCTATATCTTAATCTTCTTGTTAGTAGAGTTGCTCAGAATTTCCTGAAATTTGTTTTAAGATTATTCCTATTATTATGAAAATAATTCAGTTGTCAGTAAAATTAATGACAGTTGTCCAAAACTTTGCTGAAATAATACAAGAAGCTTATATATTTCTATATTAATGTAACAATTTTTTTAAAAATTAGCTCTCAGCAGAAAATATATTTTAATTCGGTAGGAAAAAGTGATATTGAACTCTTCCAAAATGTAGGGAAGCTGCTCACTGTAGATTTGACAAAGTTAATTCAAAATTATTGTGAATTTCACAAACTTGTATCTAAAATATGAAAGATTTGACAGGGTTAATTCAAAACTATTGTGATTTTCACAAACGTATTCAAAATATGATAAAGAGCATGCTCCTTGGCCCTATTTATCTTACTCATTGATTTTACCCAATTTTTCTGGTTTAAACAGGAAAAGAAAAGAATAAATCTTCAAGTTGAATCTTGGTATGAAACCAAAACCAAGTCCAGAACAATTCTGTATTCTTAAATTTGAAATACCGAAGTTTGGCATACTAATAAAAAATAAATAAATTATTCAGTACCTACTTAATACACATCATCCTCTTTCTGGACAAGCATGATCCACCATCACAAAATAATGGGCTCCAAGCCAGGAACAGAGAGTATTTCATAACATTTAGCATGTAGGTTGTAAATATCTTGTGAATGCCTTGCTTATCTTGTGAACAGATTTTTTAAAGGATAAAGAGCAAAAGCTCACCATAGTAAGACGAACCTGAATAGAATTGGAACAGGAAATGTATGACAAAAATGCAAAGGTAATGCTGAAAATGAGGAGAAGAAAAAGCAGCATGACGAAAGCACAAATGTAAACTCTTAATAGTCTGCGGTCCTGCGTGACAGAGGCTCCATTACCTTCATATCTGACATTAGATCTGTGCTCCCTTTTGCCTCTATCTTTCGTATATCAGTGAAAGATCTCTTCCCCTTCTTCTCCAAAAGAAATTTTACTCACAAAATGTCAGTCTATACTCTTGGCATTTCCAGCATTTCATTATGTTTAAACTATTTTCCTATGCTCCAAACTTATTTTCCTCAGCATGGTCATCTTTTTCAGTTTATTTATTTATTTTTAACATCAAGCAAGAACATTAACCTTTTTCTAATTAGTATTATGTTTGTCTCCTTTACAGCCAAGAGTCTTCATTCATTGTCTCCAGCGTTTCTCTCCCTAATTCTCTACTGCAAACATTTACAATTTAGCTTCTTTTGTTACCAGTTACCAAAAGTGCAGTAGCTAGCAAAAGGTATTTCACATTTTGTTACACGATGAATCACTGTTAATCTTTATTTCACTTGAACTCTCCACAGTTTAGCAGGTGATAATTCTCTCTGAAAAGCTTCTCTCTCTGGCTCTCATGACACAATAATTGTCAGATTATACCTTTCTAATAGTTGTTTTCTTTCTCTTTTTCTCTGCCATGGTCTTCGTTTTCTTTGAAAATTATTTGCAAGTCAGTGTTCCTGGAATAAAATTCATGAACATCACCTCAATTTCCACTTTATCCTTAGGAATTATCATTCATGTACATGACTCACAGTAAATGCTAATGACATTCACTTTCATTTTTCATCTATTTTGTGAACTTTAAGCCCACTCATCTGACTTGGTGCAGCACAGTTAAGATGGGAAATGGATCCATTAGTTAATAAAGCTGTTTTCGTGTTCAACCTGGGTTTTTTTTTTTTTCATACTCTTGGGATTGGCTTAGTAAAATTACAAGAAATTCTTTTATTATTATTAATAATCAATTACATTATAGAAAATATATATAATTGAACAAATTTATTTTTGTTGATTATCTTCTTTTACATACAAGAGAGGTACATTCCTAAAATGATCAGTCTCTGCTCAGTGCTATAAAGAAAAGCAGGATTGTATCCAAGTATCAACCTAAATGTGTAAATTTGTTGTATATTAACAACTCATTTAAAATTCTATTTTATGTTGTTATTCTAACTACCAAATCCCATCAGTGAAATCTAGGTGTTTCAATGCTGAAATCAACTGACTCCCTTGTTTTTCTACAAACTATAATTGTGTTTTGGGATTGGGAAATAATAAGCTTTTTATTTTCAAACAAGACATAATATAGAATAAGTAAAGGGACTGATATGATGCTTAAGGCTACAGAAAATTGAACTTTATGAACCTTTAAATGTACGTTATGTAGCATATTAAGGTTTTTTATCTTCAATATTGAATTAGGGTATAATTTCAAATATTGCTTTTGGTTTCCTACCCTCCCATTTTTTTAAAAATAAAACCTTTATCTTGCTCTAGTTTGTTCTTTTCTTCTGGCTATGTTGAAAGACATCAAACTAAAAAACATGAAAAATAGCATGGGAGCTGAGCTGTTTCTATAAGAGAAATTATTTCTTGTTATAATTAGTATGCAGACAAACAGCTAAACTTTTGGAATGTAGTTCAGTTTACCTTTTCACAGCAATAGATATAAAATGGTTTTTTTCTTCTAATTTGTTTGACATCACCAAATAAATTGTTTTTTCAAAGAGGATCTCAAGTACCTAGTAAACTTTGACCATGACGTTCAAAACAAAGTAATTTGACAAATTCTGATTTGTTTGTTGTGATTTATTAAAGAGTTGTGACCTGTAATAAGAGAGGCTTGAATTTTTAAACTACTTAAAAATTATTCAGGTCCCAGAAAACATGAGAACTCCCTTTTAATCATTTCATCTAGAGATTCTATTGACTTGATTGGATATTGCATCTCATTCCTTGCAGGGAAATATCAGAATTAATTTAGTTTCACTAATTCTTGCCTTCAATAACAAGATCTCTTAAGTTGTTTGAAAGAATAAAATATAAATGTTAAATTGCAAAATTCAATGGCTTCATAATTAGTTTTCAGAAAAATCAACACTGAAAAATCTTGCAACTCTGTCAAGGCTCAATTTTGTCAGCTTGGTGTGCAAAATAAATAATAAAGCAACAGGTTACTGCATTTCTGATTATATACCTGTTGACAGATTGTACTTATCAAAGTTTAGAAGTTCAAGAAAAGTGGCACAGCGATCATCACAGAAAGCCATGGCTGTCTGTCTTCTCTACAGTAGTTTTACAACAATGCAAATTGACCTCAAGCTGCCCTTGAAAATTGTGCGGTGAGGTATGGCCAGCGTATGCTACTAGACCTTAACCTCAAATCTATCAAACTGTTGGGAATTGGTTGCCCAGGAAAACTGCTAAAAACACTTTTTTTTTTTGCCAGTTAAATAGATGGTGTGAGTACATGTACTGAACTCATTTACCATATAAAATTCCCTACCTGGAAAGCAATTTCAAATACTAAGCAAGGATATTAAAAAACAAATTATTATTTTTAGTGTGTGAGGCTAAAGTAATGCAATTTCTTATTCTGTAACTCTTAACTTGAAAATCAGTATTAGTACAAAGCTGTTTATTTAAGGTAAATGAAAGAATAAAAAACACTATTCATTTTAAATATTTGCTTCAGCAGAACATATTTTCAATTTATCTGAGATAACTGAACATTTTACTGAGCTAACATGGATAACAACAAAACAAAACCCTCAATACACAAATATATAGTCAGCGTTTCCATGGAGACTAAAGAAACCGTAACCCTTAAGTTCAAACAATTTGCAAAAGGCTAAATACCACACCACATGAAAAGTGAGATGAGAATGGTATAAAATTAAGTTATGTAAATGCAGTTTTACATATGCCATGTTTAATATGCAGAATCTGAATTCTTTATTCTTAAATTTCCCACAAATAACCAGAGGTAAAATATGGGCAGTAGTGAAGAATGAGCACTTTGACCCTGAAATCAAACACTTGGGTTTTAATACTGACTCTCACTTAACAACTGCTTAATGTGGAGCAAGTAGTATGATTCATTTATTAATTCTGTTCAAGAAGCTTATAAGTGGGATAATCAATTAGAATTGAGACAGGCAACTTAAGGGCCAAAGATCTATATTCTGCAGATATTTTAAGCCGCCTTGCTATACTTTTTTCTTTTTTCCCTCAAGATGGTAATTTTTCAACTTGATAATATTCATTTGTTTAGTGTCAGTCCTTGACAATCTGCATCTCTCTGTTTTACAATCAAGTTTCACTTTTTTAGGATAGAATATAGCAGTATGTTGAGATTTTCCACTTTTCCTCTAGCTTGGTTTCTAAGACTTATGCATACAGGAATCTTAGAAGAACATTACTTTGGGGGGCTGCAGTGGCTCAGTCATGTTGTCCTGGTGCTTGAAGAGGCAAGGCTACATGTTACAGGCCAGCCTGGGCAACATTAAAAAAAAAAAAATTAACAGCTGATACCAGAATTCTCTGCTGAGGAAACTATGGTTGGAAAAATTGAGGAAACTATGGTTGGAAAAATTCTATCATAAGTTCCTTGAGTAGTAAGTCAGGGTCAAGAAGGGACAGAGAGAGAGAGAAAGAGGTATGATATAAAGAAAGGGATTTGGTTTTCTATTTGAATTGGAGAAAGTGCTTATAATAAGGGGGAAAGATCAAAAGATGAAGAGAATAGAGAGTGAAAGGAAATTCCTTAGAGATTGAGAAGCTACGATAGCCAAACATAGGTAAAAATATTAATGTTGCTTGTTCAATTTGAAGTTGCTTACATTTCTGTGACAAAATCTATATCTCAATCATCTGACTTCAGTTTTCAATAAAATTGATGATAATACAATGTATTCTCAAATGCTTTGTGTCTCTGTGTGTTAATGTGTGTGTAGGGGCATTGCCTTGTTACTGGAAAAGAATAAACTCATTTGCAAATACTTATTGAGAGTCTGCTATGTGTCAGGCATTATGCTGGCTGCTGGAGACACAGGATCGTTTTAGGAAGAGGCACATAGGAGCTTACAAGTCAATTGGGTGATCATTTAATGTGCCCATAATAAGTGTTATCATTGAGGTATGCATGAGTATCATGGAAACATGGAGGAGGACCATCTTCATATCACACATTTAAGTAAAGGAAAATCTCTTAGGAGAGATTATGTTAGAACCTTACTTTTAAAAGACAGATTTCCATCTCTTTACCCATAAAATAAGACATGTAGTTAATGCCTTAATTGCTTTACCCAAGTGTTCTGTGGATCACATGTGACAGTAGAAACACCATGCTGTACAGATATAAAGCATTGTAAGTGCAAAGATATTAATAGACCTGCAGGAGTAAGGCTGAAGTCAGGAAAAATCAGATAAATATAAATTTATCAGATAATATAAAAAAAAGAATAAATACAAAATAGGTTCAAAAAGAAAAAAAGAAATATTAAACACTTATTTTAGATCTATTTAATGGAAAATAAAACAATTTCCTTTTAAAAGCGAGTATATTTTTAATGTGTTAATTATGAGCTATAATTCTAGGTTGAATCACATAAATTAGCAACTTCAGTACATTAAAAACAAATACTGGTATTTTATTCTCTTTGTAGCAATTGTGAATGGCAGTCCGAAATATTTCTTTATACAAGTACAAAGCGAGGGACACAGACACTTCCAACCAAAACAATTGATTAAAAAAAATAAGCCATCAAGCCACAAAAAGACATACAAGAGCCTTAAATGTATATCGCTAAATAAAAGAAGCCAATTTAAAAAGGCCACATAATATATGATCCAACTATATGACATTCTGGAAAAGGCAAAACTATAGAGACAGAAAAAAATCAGTGGTTGCCAGAGGTTCTGGGGAAGGAAGATGACTGGGTGGAGCACAGGAGATTTTTAGAGCAGTGAAACTATTCTGTATGATATTGCAGTATTGGATACATGATGTTAGGCCCTTGTTAAAATCCACAGAGCTGTACAATACGAAGAGTGACCCTTCATGTAAACTATGGACTTCAATTGATGATAATATATCAATTAGTTATTAAAACCTTGCATTAGTGTAGTTTAAGGGCTGCATTAGTTGAAGGTGGGGCAGGGGGAGAAGGAGGGTATGGGAATGCTGTCTTTTAAACTCATTTTTCTGTAAACCTAAAACTGCTCTAAAACATAATTTATTGATTTTTTAAAAACTGAACTGGTGTTTCTGAGAAAAGTTTGGTGTAAGAAAAAAATGATTAGGATTCCAGAGAAAATTGAATTTTCTTTAAGATAGAAATTTTCTTATTTTAAGGTAGAAATCTGGTTTCCGTATTTTTGCTAAGATCAGAAGATACTTTGCATCTTGTCACCCATAAATATTAGTTTTATGTATTTGTCATGTACTCATTATGTATTTATGAGTTTCATGGATTTGTCATGCTGAGTTTTTTTTTCTGACTCCTCTTTTTGTACTATTATAAAATAAGACTTTTTTTCCTCTTAACTTCTATAATATGCTTTCAAGATGTAATTCATTACTATAAAAGGATTATGGGTGGGTTTTTTTGTTTGTTTTTAAGAGTGGACTTTAAAACAGCTTCATCCTTAAACTAACAGACTTTTCCAGGCCGCAAAGGCATCCACATATCTTCACTTGAACAACCATCTTTAGATGCTCCACCTAAAATCTTCCTCCAAACCACCGGTCTCTACCTTAGAGTATTGCAGTTGCCTTCTGACTGGTTTTCCTGTTTGGCCCTGTTCCACACTTGCCACTTATTCTTAGCAGAGCTACCAGATGGATTTCAATAAAGTCAGATCATGCCGTGACTCTACCAGAAATCCTGGAAGGAGCCCAATCTCGTCTGCTGCAGCCACACTAGCTTTTTTTTGCTGTCCCTTGACTTTGCCTTTTCCGGTCCCTCAACCTGGAGTGCTCTTCTCCTGGATATACCTCCGGCTTGCTCCTTCACTTGCTCCAAGTGTTTCCTTAAATGTCATTTGTTCAATTGGTCCTGCATTAACTACTATATTTCAAATGTTTGACTTCTTTTCCAGTTTTGATCTGTAGCACTTATCGTCTTCTATACTATTTTGTTTATTCATTTATCTATTGTGTTTACTCTCTGTCTCTTTTCCCTAAACCTTAAACACCATGCAGGCAGGGATTTTGTCAGCTTTGTTTACTGCTATAGTCTCAACACGTCAAACCTACTTGGAATGTAATATATGTCAATAAATGTTTATTGAACAAGTAAAATAATAAACGATGCCCTCTAAGAGCAAACTTCTTCTTGAGGTTTCTGTAGCAATGCCAATAATAAATCTGGGACACTTTCTGGAACAATTTACTTTCATATGGTTTTCATAGACTTGGACCTATTTTTAATCCTACTTTCTAATGGAAATGGCTCTAAATATGTACTCCACAGCTATAGAATGTAAGGAATATCAAATGTGGCCTCCAATTCTCTTGAATAATTTTTGAGGACTTATAGGACAGATGTCATAATTATGTAAACAATAATTTTATTCCAAGAGCAACGGTTAAATTTAACACTCTTTCCATGTTTTTATTGGTGGTAATGATGTCCAACTTTTTTGAAGTGGTATTTCCAGATTCATATACTTGTTGCATATTTTCCATACCAGCTTTATGGTACAATGTCTTCCAGAGTAATAGATTAAAAGGTATCTATTTATTACCTTTTTAAAATCAAAGAATGATTGTGCATTTGCAATGTTATTTAACACATAAGCAGAGAGGAGCTTTAACCATGTAACTGGTTTAAATAATATGTACCTCAATCAATTGAGTTCATACTGACATCTGGAGGCCAAACCTTGGCACTACATCAGGGCTATTACCCATTTCAGAGCCCATCATAATGCCTCTAAACTTCTTTAATGTATGTAAAAATCTGAAACATCTAAAAATATCAAAAAGTAATTTAAAAAAGGATTGAACTTTTTATCTTCTACATAAAGCTCTGTTTCTGAAAATTTGAGTGTGAATTTGAGAAAAGAAAAACAGTGATGATGAGGAACATCTAGTGACCGGCAGTTGCCAGGCAGCACATGAGTGCTCTCTTTGCAGCAACCCATTCAATCTTCAGACCACCCTATGAGATAAGGACTATTATTATCCCCATTCTACAGTTGAGATCAAGGCTCAAAGGGTTAGTAATTTCTCAGTGTCACTTAACTAGTCTTGGTGGGGGAGAACTTGAACCCAAAGCCATGTGACCAAATCCCCAGGTCTAGCACTCTTGGAGATGGACCAGTTTACACTGTTGCAGAGATTCTTCAACAAGGATTGTGCTAAATAGCATAGTTATCTTTAAAATTGCAGTTATTGGCCGGGTATGGTGGCTCATGCCTGTAATCCCAGCACTTTGGGAGGTCAAGGTGGGCGGATCACTTGAGCCCTGGAGTTCAAGACAAGTCTAGGTAACATGGTGAAACCCTATCTCTACCAAAAATACAAAAATTAGCCGGGCATGGTGCTGCGTGCCTGTGGTCCCAGCTACTTGGGATGCTGAGGTAGGGGGATCACTTGAACCCAGGAGGTGGAGGTTGCAGTGAGCCAATATCGCACCAGGCACTCCATCCAGGGTGACAGAGTAAGGCCCTATCTCAAAATAAATAAAATGAAAATAAAATAGCAGTTATATTGCACTGTATTTTTGTCAAAGGACATTCCTACGAAGAATAAGTATTTTGGGTCATTCTTACAAGGAACCAAGATAGACAACTTCCTAAGTCATAAATACTCAAAACAGACCATCAGAAATGTTACCTAGAAGGAGGCTTGGTGGAAACAGGCACGAGTGTCTCAAGCAATCATTTCCTAAAACGAAGTCTAAGGTCTGTTTTTTTGATATCTAATCTTTATACATATTAATGGGGTATGTGTGAAATTTTGCTACGTGCCTAGAATGTGTAAGCCAGGTATTGAGGACATCCATTGCCTCCAACATCTATTTTTGCAGTGCTTTCTTGGGTTAAAGGAGTTGGGACTACCCCTCTTTTAGTGGAGACCTGAAGGGCTATTTATTCAAGGCCCACGTTTGTGAAGGGGCTCAAATGTCGATCTGCAAACGGGGTATACTGATGACACTGAAAGATGTTGTATGGTTTTAAGCTTATGTTCCATTAACTGATTGTCCAGCTCCATTATGTGGAACAGTGACTTCTAGGAATGATGTTATTATCTTTTAAATAGCATAGTTATATCACACTATATTTTTTCTAAGTATTAATTTGTTAAGTGTATTCATGCTATACTTCAACTGTTATCGCCCTATTTTGGCATTCAAAACTTTTTTAATAAACTAAGAACCTCCAAAGATGGAAGGGACCCAGGTCTCTGTAGGCTATTTAAATGCCCAAGTAGACAGCTCTGTCCTTCCACAACTGCGCTCGGAACATTTAGCCAAGAAAGCGTTGATCTGTGCTTTGAGGACTCTCTTTTTAAACTGAGCCTTCTCTTCTAGGAAGTAGTTCCACTAAAGTATCATCAGGCCTTTGTTGATAAGTCAAACCACTCAAAAAGCACAGGTTGGAAATAATGTCTAAGAAACTAGAAAAGGATACTTTGCTTTTGGAAGGTGGCTGATTAAGTAATGAATTTCACCCAGAGCAATTTGGTTAGTGTAGTTCTTGTACTTGGCTAAAAGGACTTAGCTGACTTCAGTGCCTCTCAATGATTTAATACTCCTAATAATGAGGGCATGCTTATTGTAGAAAGGGACAAAAACGATTTTTTTATATTAAAGTGGTGAGAATTAATGGACATCTCAAAAAAGGGAACATTAATGTATTTTTCAATCAAAATTCATTGTAGGACTGGCAAATGTCAGTAGGCACAATGTTTGCTCTCCTGTATTCCTAGCCATATGCCCAGAGATCATAAATGATGAGGGCATTTCTTACACTTCGTCCCTCCAAGTTTTCCTTCATTACAAACTTGTCAACTCAATCTGTTGATGATAGCAGTCTGGCAAGAGCCGGTATCTGTCTACCAGCTTGGGAGAGAAAGGAAGATCTGTTAGGACTAAGATGCCTGCTTCTGTTATTGTGCTATAGGCAATTCTGTAAACCAATTAAAGGCGCTCATTTTGAAGCCCCTTTTGGCTCCTCTTTTGGAGCAATATCATCAGCCATTGTTATTAGTACTATTTACAGGAGAACCAAGTATAAACAAGGTGGTAGTAAGCTGACAACCTGACGTCACCCTTGACTTCTTACATTTCTTCACACAAGTCACCCAACCTCTCCCACCAAGTTTTCTATATATGTGTGTATATATACACATATATAAAATGATTTGAATGCTTTTATATATATAATGATTCAAGTGCTTTTATGAAGAATAAAATGACTGGGTGGCCAACTTGAGTAGATATATAAAAGTTGGCCAGCCAGTCTTTTTTATTCTTCATAAATGCGCTCGAATCATTACGTGATCTCCATTCACACCATCACTGACATATTCAGGTGCTTATTTTTGGCCTAGATCATTGTAATTGTCTTCCTGTCTCCAAAACACAGCCCTCAAATGTTCCTTGTGCATTACAGTTAGCGTGAACTGGCTAAAGGTCATCTCTCTTATGTTGAATAGACCTAAGCTTGAACTACAGTCCTGTTACTTACTAACTGGGCAACCTTGGGCAATTTATTAACCCTCAATTTTCTACATCAGTAAAATGAGGACGATGATCATACTTAGCACATGAAGTGTGATTGCAATGAATAAAAATATATCAGAATCACAATAGAAAATTGCACATTCAAATGGGGTAATTGAGGGTCATTTAAGAAAGGAACTATTTACAGACTGGAAAGAGGGTAGTCATAAGAAATGATGAAGTACCCCAATGTTGGAAAAATAAAAGTCATTACCACTGTAGGCTCAAAAAGGCAGAGAAGAGAATAGATACCCGAACCCAGAGAAAATATTAAGTTGTAGTTGTAGGAGAGGACACTGACAAGTACTATAACAGAAGAAAAGCAACTGTCCTTTGATGACCCAGCAGAGGTAAAGCTGAGGAATTAAATGCTCTAAAATCCCTCTCTTTTCATCTGATCTACTGCCAGTAATTCCCATTCACCAAATCAAAACAGAAGCAAAGGGCAAGGCTGCCTATTGATGCAGCCATCCAGTTCAGTATGTGAGGCTCAGAGCAGAGGGCAGAACGGTGGAGAGTGGAAGGCTGACAGTGGCTCCCTAGAACACAGTGCATGTAAGGCACTTAGTACTAACACTTCAGGATGCAAAAATTCTTGGGTCTCGCGCCAATAACACAGATAAAGGGGATAAAATAAAAACCCTAGTTTTCTGTAGAGCGATTGAGCAGTGGACACAAGGAAGCCATGATGAATGAATTCACAAGAAGAATGAGCCCTTCGTAGGTCAGCAGAGCTCTGTGGCAGCTCACCCCTGGGGCAAATGCAGATGTGTCTGGCTGAGGACAGGGCCTGCCAGAAATGAAGAGGCTACAGGGATAATGAGAAAACAACTGAGCCCTTAACTTCAGCTGAGCTGGTGGGACTCATCTGAGGAGTCTAGCTCCAGGCCAAAGTTCTCTATGTGGCCATTCAAGCCTGACCACAGGCAATTACAAGGCTTTGCCTGGCAGGCCTCATAAAGGGAAGCTGTCCTCCCACACCAGTCTTGGTGCATAGCCAGTGCATTGCAGTCTCCGGAAGGGGCTGCAGGAAAGGACTCAGGCACCCCTGGGCCAACCATGCTCATTTACCTATTTTCATGTCTAGCCTAGGCACCTGCATTTGAAGACCTCTTTATGGGGGTCCTCAGCTGAGGTACGTTTTGGGCAACTCTGCCAAGACCTCCTTACTGCAAGGCCTTGACTAAGACATGTTTCTTCACTGTGGCTTAATACTTTTCTACTCCTAGCCCTGTCTATCCACAGCCCCCTGGATCCATAAAATGAGAGGATCCTTTTGTTCACAGCTCCTTGGCAGTGAAACAATCCCCTTGTCTACACTGCTGTACCTCACCCAATCCTGTTCTGTGGGGGGAAATGAAACATTGAGGAGCCAGCACCTATCATCCTGTCTCTTGCTTACTCTGTCACAGAAACTGAGTAAAAAGTTTACCATTACTTTCAGTTTGTCTTATTGTCCTGAGTAACCACCTCAACACACAGGAGCTCAACAAAATCAGAATTTGAAAGAGATACAAATACAAAAATGAAAGTGAGAAAATTACAGCAGATGCCTCAGAAATAAAAAGGATCATAAGAGACTCTCATGAAAATTTTACACCAACAAATAGGATAACCTAAAGGAAACAGATAAGTTCCTGGAAAAACAGAACCTACCACAATTGTAAATCTGTTAGATTGTAAATAATGACCAAGATTCAGTCAGGAAGCAATAGAAATCCTGAAAAGAAATATAACAAACAAAAGATTGAAGAAGTAATCAAAGCCTTTCAAAAAATAAAAGCCCAGGACCAGATAGCTTCACAGTTAAATTCTACCAAAGAATTAATACCAATACTTCTAAAACTCTTCCAAGGAATAGAACTAGAGATAATACTTCCAAACACATCTTATAAGGCCAGTATCACCTTGATACAAAGCCAAAGATATTTCAAGAAAAGAAAACAACAGGCTCATTTCTGTAATGAATATTGATGCAAAAATGCTCAAAAAAATATTAACAAACCTAATCCAACAATACATCAAAAAGATTATACATCATGACCAAATGGGATTTATCCCTGGCATGCAAGCCTGTTTTAACATATGCAAATCAATCTATGTAATACATCACATTATCAGAATGCAAGATAAAAACCATGTATCCTCTTTAATTGATGCAGAAAAAGCATTTGACAGAGTCCAACATCTTTTCTTGATAAAAACTCTCAACAGTTTAGGTATAGAAGGAAAACACCTCAACGGAATAAAGGCCATCTATTGAAAAACACACAGCTAACATTATAACAATAGGGGGAAACTGAAAGCATTTCCACTAAGATACAGTACAAGGCAGAATGTTCACTCTTGCCACTTCTATTCAACATAGTTCTGTAAGTCCTAGCAAGAGCAATCAGAAAAGAAAAAGAAATAAAAGGTATGTAAACTGAAAAAGAAGTCAAATTATCCCTATTTGCAGATGAAATATTTCTATATGTAAACAACCGTAATGATTCTTAAACAATCTTAAATATTCCACAAAATCCCGTTTAAATTAATAATTGAATCCAGTAATTTGCAATATAGAAAAATTAGTAACTAAGATCAGAGCAGAACTGAAGGAGATAGAGATACAAAAAACTCTTCAAAAAAATCAATAAATCCAGGAGCTATTTTTTTAAAAGATCAACAAAATAGACCGCTAGCCAGATTAATAAGAGAGAAGAATCATATAGATGCAATAAAAAATAATAATAAAGGAGACATCACCACTGATGATGACTTAAAGTCACCAGCTTCATTAGCTTCTATTAAGAGAGTTAGCCTGTCTTTTGGAGCTTGGAAGCCAGGCATTGACTTCTCCTTTCTTGCTACCAAAGTCCCGGATGCCATCTTTCAATGTAAGATTGTTCCACCTTCAATTGAAATCTGTTGTTTTGTGTCGCCACTTTCATCAATGACCTTAGCTTGATCTTCTGGATAACTTGCTGCAGCTTCTTGATCATCACTTACTGCTTCACCTTGCACTCATAGAGATAGCTTCTTTCCTCAAACCTCATGAAGCAACGTCTGCTAGCATCAAACTTTCTTCTGCAGCTTGCTTACCTTTTTCAGCCTTCACAGAATTGAAAAGAGTTAGAGCCTCGCTCAGGCTTAAGGGAATGATCTGGCTGGTTGGATCTTCTATCTAGACCACTGAAATTGTCTCCACATCAGCAATAAAGCTGTTTCACTTTCTCATCATTTGTGTATTCACTGAAGTAGTGCTTTTCATTTCCTTTAAGTACTTATGCTTTGCATTCACAACTTGGCTGTTGAGTGCAAGAGGTCTAGTTTCCAGCCTTTCTCAGCTTTCAACGTGCCTTCCTCACTAAGCTTAATCCTTTCTAGCTTTTGACTTAAAGTGAGAGACGTGAAACTCTTCCTTTCACTTGAATGCTTAGGGGTCTTTGCAAGGTTAATTGGCCTAATTTCAATATTGTTGTATTTCAAGAATAGAGAGGCCCAAGGAGAGGGTGAGAGATGGGAGAATGGATGGTCAGTAGAACAGTGAGAACACACACAACATTTATCAATTAAGGTCACTGTCTTATTTGGGCAGGGGTGGTGGTACCCCAAAAGCGTTACAATAGTAACATCAAAGATCACTAATCACATATCACCATAATACATATAATGACAATGAAAAAGCTTGAAATATTGTGAGAATTACCAAAATATGACACAGAAATAGTAAGTGAGCTCATGCTGCTGGAAAAATGCTTCCAACAGACTTGCTCCATGGGTTGCCACAAACTTTCAATTTGTAAAGAACACTATTATCTGTGAACTATGATAAAGCAACATGCAATAAAATGAGGTATGCCTGTGCTCTCCCATAAGTTTATTTCTCTGGACTTTACTTCCTTAGACTGAGGAAGTAACACCAGCCAGAGTCTGCTTTGACTCAGCAATGCTCTTTCCTGAGAAGACCTGGGGCAGCTTGCTTAGACTAGGCCTGTCTGGACATCAAGCTGGTCTTTTAATATCGCTCTCAAGCCAGCAAGTATGAGCTCAGAGCGGAAGGGAAAGGAGTGTCCTGTCTCGGTTGGCCACTCACATTGGATTAATGTAAGTGCAAGGGATTGTTGCCAAAGTGCAGCCTGGTTCATAGGAATACATGGACACAAAGCCTCATTGTAACTAACAAGCACAAACATTTGCCTGGCCTTGTCCCCTCTATGTATCTCCTTGTGGGACACCTGGAATATCATGAGTGGACTGTCTGTCCATGTCATTTCTCTTTACTTCACTTTGCCCCAACTAAACACACATCTTCCTTTAAGATTTCCAAACAGCCTCTACTAATCATATACAAAAGTGTAAGAAATCATATACTAAAGAAAGTGAAACAGCCTATAATCTATCACCTTAAATAATTTCTTGCCCTTAGCAGTGTCAACAGAGCATTGTGAGATAACAGAGCTCAGTGCCTAGGATCAGAAGAAGTGAATTCAAGTTGATAACTTTCTCCTAGAAAATCTAGATGTGAGATTTGCTCATACCTCATAGAACAGTTCAGATAATCAATAAAATGGTTTCAAAACTGCATTTATACTGTAATATTCTATAAGTATTCTTTGAAATAATATTCCTATTTTCTGTAGAAGAAAAATAAAGCACTATAGATAATACTTTGGTCTGAATACCCTTTTATTCAGCTAGGAGTTCCAAAAATATAGGGCAAGAATTTTAACATAGTATTTTAACACATACCATTTTAATATAGAATTTGTATTTGTGTAATGAAGTTCCAATAAGTCAGGTGTTATATATGTTTTACATATAAGCCTGTGTTCTGGATACCAGAGAGGTATACATACAGTGGAGTTTATAGCACACCAAATATATATTGAGAGGGCCACATATATACCTACACGTATATGTACATATATACATATATATATATACTTTTTATTATGTATTTAGCAAGAGTTTATTAGGTGTTGTGTACATATTCAAGTAAGGTTGTGAACCCAAGTATTTGTAAGAAAACAAAAAATATTTAGTAAACATTACCTCTTCCATTCCCACATTCTGAAGATATTTCCAAAGTCCTGAAAATGGGGGGACCCTGCCTTGCTCGCAAAATTCGAGAATATGATAGTTTGAGGGATCCCCAATAAAGCATAGAAAATATAGAGTATCTGACCAGTAAGAGTCCTGGGAGCAATAGACCAGTAACCTGATGGATGACAAGAGACAAATTTAATATCTGCTCAATACTCCTTGGAACATGTGCTTTTGGTGCATGGTTGTGGATAATATTTTGTTATAACAGCCCCAGCAGTACACACAGCATGTGAGAGAAAAACATGTGATCCAGTCACTTTACATTCAGGAATTTCTCCTAAGGAAATGACCAGAAAAGTAAGAAGAATGCAAGAATATCACTGAAGCATTATTTGTGAGTGAAAAATTGGAACTAACATAAGTGTCTGACATAACAAGGAATTTACTGAGTAAAATGAAATAATAAAATACTTTCTAATCTTTAAGAATTGCAGTATGAGAGTGTATTTGATGATATGGAAAACTGATCATCATACATTGCTGAATTTTAAAAAGGCTTTTTTTTTGTGTGGGTTCAGCTATAACCATTCACAACACCTATTTATGGGAAAAAGAAAAATGAAAAAAATTGCTATTTAGCACATAGTCAAGCTTGAATAATCCTTTCTGTTACTGTTGGATGAGCCAATCCCTATGACTGCATCTAATTTTAATTTACACATATTGATATTTGCTGCCTTAGGTACGGCACAAAATTTAACGAAGTCTCGTTTCTCTAAATTGTGAATTTGGGGTTGCTTTTGTCAAAACATATTAAACACACACACATAATGATGACGTAAAGAAATGTATCCCTTCTGTGCTCATCGCCCTTAGGTTCAATTTTTATTTTCAATGATATAAAAAGGAAAAAAGAATGCAACATCACAAAAAAAAACAAAAAGGAAAAAGAATGCTATGCCAAAGTCTCACAATTGTTTATGAGGGTTGCACAAAATCTCCCTTGGGTGCTGTGGTCATATTTTAGACAGCCTGGCAATGTTAAAGCCATTTCAACAAGTGAGAAGCTTATGGCCATTTGAAGTCAGGTCTAAACTCATCATATAAATTTGCACTTTGCCTTAACTCACATTTGGTTAAGAGAAAATAATTTGTTTTAAGAATAAAAGAAAAATAGGCCTATTGACTATTTTCAGGACTGCATATTAAGGGCTATCTCCATTCCTCAGGATAGCTGGCATTTTAATTCTATTATAAGATAAAAATCACAGAACAACAAAGAGAGTGGTCAAATGGTTTCACCTCCCTTAATTCTCTATTAAACAGGATGATTGGCTGCTGCCTAACTGCCTGAAGCTAGGATCCTTCAACTGCCCTGGCTCACAGCTGGAGTGGCTCACTGGGACAGGGCAGCTGATGACAAAATGCATGCCCACCATTCACCCAGGCCTCTGGAGCACCACCAGGCTCCGCAGGAGTCAGATCTCTGTGTTACTTTCCTCAAAACAGAAACCACAGGTCGTGGGGATATCCAGTCCCAAAACTCTTACCTTATGTAGGCCCCTGGAATCCAAGCCTCTCCCAATTCTTTAACCGAACTATCACAAGCAAAGGAGAATGGTTCCTAAACAAATAGGATCATTTTGCTGGAAAGCTGGAGGCATCAATCACATTCTCCTCCATAACTGAGGACATGCAGCCTATTTTTAGTAAGGGAAAATATGTCTGAACATGACGCACTTGGAAATAATAGTTATTAAACTCTTATGTTCCCAGGAGAAGGAAAATTCCATGGGAGGGCCAGAGGTCTCCGACAGTCTAAAGTGGTGTTTCCCAGGAACCTCTTGAGGGTCTTTGACAGCCACTACCTTAAACTATGCTGGATGTTTTTGTAAATCCTAATGGTTCTTAGTTGATAACAAAATATGCCAGAATTGTCTGAAGTTTACTAGAAACCTATGATAACTTTTTGTTTTTGAATCAGAAAATTCTCTAGGTAAGGTCTAGCTGAATTCCAGAGAAACCTGTGGACATTACAGTTCTATCAAGAGTCCTGGGGTGTCTGGCTAGTCTGGCTTTGCCACTTACCCCAGCATGTTGGGAAACTAGGTAGAAACACCATTGCCAAGACCACCCACTGAAGGAAAAAGGTGCACAGAATTTGTTATGGAAGAGACAAATGATCAAAAATTCAGAATAAGAGAGAAGCTGCATATATTATTGAGATGCAATCTCAAAAATAAAAGCAGGGTCTGGATTTGCAGGATGAAGGAGCTATGGCTCATGTAGATAAAGTTCCATGTTACTGTAAAAAATTTAAATGATTTGCATCATTTGAAACATTTACTTTAAAAAACTAAAACTAAAATTAAGACTTCTCTCCCGGCCCTCAACAATTTTTTTAGAGATATGTCCTGGTCTGCAATTTTCCCCTCACTTGTAACTGTCTTACTCCTTCGCACTGGCTTGCTGTTGTCTTTCTGTCTCCTGCCACTATCGGGACTTATCTTTCATTCATTCTGATCAGATGAAAGAAAAACTGGTGCTATTATTTATGTACATTTAGGAAAATACATAGGAGGCCAATCTATAAAATGTTTTATCTACAGCACTCTTTTAACACAGATGGCAAATTTAAAACTCCAAAAACAAAGCCTCTTCATCTCTTATCTGTAAAAAGATTTCAACTTCTTCTATAGTTATGTCGGGATAGTTTGCCATTAAAGGTGTTTTGGCCTCTCAAATGGAATTTTTCAGCTCTTCATGAGATATCTGCCTCCAAAGTTTGAAATATTTTTGCCCCCATCAAGTAATAGCTCACGAAAGCCATCATCAGTGTGCATTTAGAGGCTTTAAAAACAAACATTTCTATTAGAAAATGAAATATCGGTGGAATGAGAGGTACGGGAAGCCAAATTGCTTTAATTTAAAATGTCTCCACCCCCAAAACTAAAAACCAAACTGTAAACAACAAAATAGTCATCTGCCCTTCAAGAAAATCAGCAGCCTTGTGATTTAATAAATATACACAAAAAATCCAAAAATATTCATAACAAAATAAAATTTGAACTTCAGTTGCATTCTGACATGAAATAGCCTGGAATGTGAAAATGCAGGGGGTGGGGAAAATCTGTTTCTGGGGAACATTATCAACAGTTAACTTATGAGTAGAGGAGGAATGTGGTCAAGTACTACTGCTTATGCTGGACTTTTAGAAGCAGGTTGAGTCCAAGATAACGAATTTCTGCGGAAATGTTTACTGTAGATTTAAAACATGTGTTTTTAATTAGTTTGCCCAATCAAGTTGAATTTGGTTGGATTGTCTATCCTGCAGTCTCTTTTTCCAGTCCTCACTTGCCATTCCACTCTGTGCTGATCAGCATGACAAAAACTTTTTACTTAGTAAAAAGGTAACCATTGTCTTGATGAGACCTGGCTGTAATATTAAGACAAAGCAGCCAAATAACTGTCTTGATTTTTAAAGCCTACATTAACAGAGCAGCATGGTACTAGAACAAAAACGGGTATGTAGACCAATGGAACAGAACAGAGAACTCAGAAATAAAACTGCACATCTACAACCATTTGATCTTGACAAACCTGACAGAAACGAGCACTAGGGAAAGGATACCCTATTTAACAAATGGTGCTGGGAGAACTGGCTAGCCATATGTAGAAAATTGAAACTGGACCCCTTCCTTACACCTTATACAGAAATTTGCTCAAGAAGACTAAAGACTTAAATGTAAAACCCAAAAATATAAAAACCCTAGAAGAAAATCTAGGTAATACCATTCAGGACATAGGCATAGGCAAAGAGTTGATTATGAAATCACCGAAAGCAATTGCAACAGAAGCAAAAATTGACAAACAGGATCTAATTAAACTAAAGAGCTTCTGCACAGCAAAAGAAACTATTATCAGAGTGAACAGATAATCTACAGAATGGGAAAATTTTTTGCAATCTATCCATCTGACAATAGACGGTGGTCTAATATCTAGAATCTACAAGGCACTTAAGCAAATTTACAAGAAAAAAAAGCCCCCATGAAAAAGTGCACAAAGGACATGAGCAGATACTTCTCAAAAGAAGACATTTATGTGACCAACAAACATATGAATAAAAGCTCGACATCACTAATCATCAGAGAAATCCAAAGCAAAACCAAAAGAGATGCAATCTCATGCCAATCAACATGGCAATTATAAAAAGGAAAGAAACCACCGATGCTGGTAAGGTTGTGAAGAAGTAGGAACACGTTTACACTGTTGGTATGCATGTAAATTAGTTCAATCATTGTAGAAGACACTGTGGCAATTCCTCGAAGATTTAGAACTGGAAATACCATTTGACCCAGCAATTCCATTACTGGTATATACCCAAAGGAATAGAAATCATTCTATTATAAAGATACATGCACACATATGTTCCTTGCAGCATTATTCACAATAGCAAAGACATGGAATCAGCCCAAATGCCCACCAATGATAGACTAGATAAAGAAAATGAAATGTGGTACATATACACCATGGAATGCTATGCAGCCATAAAAAGGAATGAGATCATGTGCTTTACAAAGACATGGATGAACCTGGAAGCCATTATTCTAAAACTGATGCAAGAACAGAAAACCAAACATGTTCTCACTTATAAGTGGGAGCTGAACAAAGAGAACACATGAACATGGAAGGGGAACAACACACACTAGGGCCTGTTGGGGAGGGGAGGGTAGGGAGAAAGCATCAGGAAAAATAGCTATTGCGTGTGAGGCTTAATACCTAGGTGATGGGTTGATAGGTGCAGCAAACTACCATGACACACACATTTATGAACAAACCTGTACATCCTGCATATGTACCAAATCTGTACATCCTGCATGTGTACCCTGGACTTTAAAATAAAATAAAAATTGCCTTGATTTTCAGACAAATTCTTTGGAGATATCCATGATTTTTATATAGCTATCCCATCAAATCAAACCTACCTCCCTACCAACCTCTTCCATCAGAAACTGAATTAGCTCTCAAGAGTACACGCCATCAGCACTACGGGAAAATTTTGTTATTGTGTGACTTTTAACTAAAAATAATTCTTATACTTTGGGAATGACAAAATCATCACAATTCAAAACTCTTCTATATAGGTATATATTCAAGTCAGTATGCCAATTAAAGCAAATACTTTAAAATATACCAATGTATAGATGGATTACATACACAATTTCTTTATATGTTTTCTTCAAAGAAAAAATAAACTTAATCTCCTTACACAAAGATAGTTCAACTTGTTAAAACAATAAAAGTGAGCATTTGTATTTTCTTCCAGATTTGTAGAATAATTATATTATTTGCTAGTCTATGCTTAAACTAAAGAATAATATTAGTTTCCAAAAGCAAAGGAGCTAAGTTTTAATAGAACATACGAGATTTATTTTTATTGTACTCTATGGCTAAGGAAAATTTAAAAAATTCTAAGATTCAGCAAAAGCATATGAAAAAATAAAATGTATCCAGTGATTTGTCAAAAAGCATTTCTTTATATTATTAGGAGTAAAAACAGCCCCAGAAAAGACCTCACCCAAGAATAGGGCAGAGCTTATTGGGGTGGGCTTTCACCCATATGGAAGGACCTCTTAAAGCAGTCCTGCCTCTAACTGGAAATCTTCCTGTATCTTCCTTCTCCTCCATGGTACATTTAGGCAATAGCCCATCAGCATCTGAGTGGTGATATAGAACCCTTCTAAGTGATCTCATCTCAACATCACAGTTCTTTCTGGAACCTTAAGAGTAGCTAATTCTACAGACAGACCTCTTGTAATAGTTTCAATATATTAGTTTCCTATTGGTGCTATAAGCAATTATCACAACCTTAGTGTCTTGAAACAACACAAATTTATACTTACAGTTCTGGAAGTCATAAATTCAAAGTGATCTCAGTAATTCAAAGACAAAGTGTCAGAAAGTGTATTCTTTCAGGAGGCTCTGGAGAAAAATGTTTCCTTGCCTTTTGTAGTTTATAGACACCATCTGTATTCCTTGGCCCATGCCTCTTCCTCTATCTTCAGAGTTGGCAGAGTTGGCAGGGTAGCATCTTCAAATTTTCTAAAAAGCTGACTCTCCTGCCTCCCCCTTTCACTTATAAGGAACCTTGTGCATACAGTGCATCCACCCTGCTAATACAGAGTAACCTCCCCATCTCAAGTCAGCTAATCGGCAACCTTACTTTGTCCCTTCCCAAGTAACATAACAAATCCACAGGTTCCTGGGATTCAATATGAACATATTTGGCCAGGCACGGTGGCTCACACCTGTAATCCCAGCACTTTGGGAGGCCAAGGAAGGCAGATCACTTGAGGTCAGGAGTTCGAGACCAGCCTGGCCAAGATGGCAAACACCATCTTCACTAAAAATACAAAAATTAGCCAGGCATGGTGGTATGCACCTGTAATCCCAGCTACTCAAGAGGCTGATGTGGGGGAATTGCTTGAACCCAGGAGGCAGAGGTTGCAGTGAGCTGAGATCATGCCACTGCACTCCAGCTGGGGCACTGGAGCAAGTCTCCATCTCAAAAGAAAAACAAAAAAAGAAAAGAAAGGAGAGGCTAGGAGAGGAGAGGTGAGGAGAAAGGGAAGGACAGAGGGGAGAGGGGAAAGGGGGAAGGAGGAGGAAGAGGATAGTGGGAGGGGGTGGAGGAGAGGAGAGGAGAACATCATTGTGAAGTGTGGGGAGTGTATTATTTTGCCTACCAATATTTCTTCAGTAGTCAGTACCCCACAACTTCAACCCTATGACTTAAAATCTCTGGTTATGTGATCTTGAGCAAACTGCTAAATTTTTCCCTGCTTCAGTTGTCATCTCTAGTGGTAATGGTTTGAATCACAGCTCTGCCACTTAACTTGTGACTTTGCAAGTTCTTAATCTCTATAAGTTTTGGTTTCCTTTGCAGAGAGAAAAGAAAAAGGATAATAATAACTAACTCTTAGGTTGTGACAATTAAACAAAACAATACAATTAGAAATCTTGGCTCAAATTAGGGGCTTAATAAATGTAACTGGTTTGGGGACCATGTAAATTATTAGCATAGGGTCTGTTATATAGCAGGTGGCCACTAAATTCAAACAAGAACTATTAATAAGTAGTAACTGGTATTAATCATGTTAATCATTATTTTTAACTTAGATCCTGCATCTTGTTTACCTTATTTCCCACAATAAGTTTATAGTGTTGTGTAATGACCCTATATCACCATTTATATTATATATGGGAATTCATTTGGTTAAAAGTGATACAAACCCATCTTAAATTTTCTTAAATGAAAACGGACAATTTACCAGCCAACACACTTTTAAAATATAGGCATGGATGACCATTGAAGCAGGAATTGGTACTTGCCTAAAAAACGACCTCTCTGTCTGAGAGCTTTTATCTGGCTTTGAGGACAGGCCCAGGCACAAAGCAAGGCAGGGAAGGAGTGTCAGAGAGTTAATGCCCCTGAAAGCAGCCATAAATCAATGATACCTGGGGAGCTGATGAATAATGTCTCCAGGCTCCTCACCTCTCAGAGGAAATGACTCTGAAACCTGTCCTACAGTGTCTCACCAAGTTTCTTCTCTGGGATTGAGCCCCAGTTGCCCACAGTATCAACATGCTTAAAAATACATTTTTGTTGTCTTCCTTTACTTCTCAATCTTCTTTCCCCATTCTCTTACCAGTATTTCCTGGGTTCACCTTCCAAATACATTGCTGGCACTCAACTTTATAACACTGCCCCAACACTTAGGCAGCACCCATCTCCCAGATATTGCTCTTACATGGTGTCAAAACCAGGTTGGTCTCTCTTTCTTTCTCTCTCTCTCTTTTCTTTCTCTCTCTCTCTTTCTTTCTTTTTCTTTCTTTCTTTCCCTTCCTTCCTTCCTTCCTTCCTTCCTTCCTTCCTTCCTTCCTTCCTTCCTTCCTTCCTTCCTTCCTTCCTCCCCTCCTTTCCCTCCCTTCCTCCCTTCCTCCTTTCCCTTTTTTAATTATACTTTAAGTTCTGGGGTACATGTACAGAACGTGGAGGCTTATTACATAGTTATATACATGCCATGGTGGTTTGCTGCATCCATCACCTCATCATCTACATTAGGTATTTCTCCTAATGCTAGCCCTCCCCTAGCCTCCCACCCCCAAACAGGCCTCTGTGTGTGATGCTCCCATCCTTGTGTCCATGTGTTCTCATTGTTCAACACCCACTTATGAGTGAGAACATGCTGTGTTTGGTTTTCTGTTCTTTTGTTAGTTTGCTGAGAATGATGGTTTCCAGCTTCATCCATGTCCCTGCAAAAGACATGAACTCATCCTTTTTATGGCTGCATAGTATTCCATGGTGTATATGTGTCACATTTTCTTGATCCAGTCTATCATTGATGGGCATTTGGGTTGGTTCGAAGTCTTTGCTATTGTGAACAGTGCCACAATAAACATACATGTGTGTATGTCTTTATAACAGAACAACTTATAATCCTTTGGGTAAATACCCAGTAATGGGATTGCTGGGTCAAATGGTATTTCTAGTTCTAGATCCTTGAGGAATCACCACACTGTCTTCCATAATGGTTGAGCTATTTTACACTCCCACCAACAATGTAAAAGCATTCCTGTTTCTCCACATCCTCTCCAGCATCTGTTGTCTCCTGACTTTTTAATGATTGCCATTCTAACTGGTGTGAGATGGTATCTCATTGTGGTTTTATTTTGCACGTTTCTAAAGATCAGTGATGATGAGCTTTTTATCATATGTTTGTTGGCTGCATAAATGTCTCCTTTAGAGAAGTGTCTGTTCATATCCTTTGCCCCCTTTTTGATGGAGTTGTTTGTTTTTTTTCTTTTAAATTTGTTAAAGATCTTTGTAGATTCTGGATATTAGCCCTTTATCAGATGAGTAGATTGCAAAAATTTTCTCCCATTCTGTAGGTTGCCTATTCACTCTAATGATAGCTTCTTTTGCTGTGCAGAAGCTCTTTTGTTTAATTAGATCCCATTTGTCTATTTTGGCTTCTGTTGCCATTGCTTTTGGTGTTTTCGTCATAAAGTCCTTGCCCATGCCTATGTCTTGAATGATATTGCCTAGATTTTCTTCCAGAGTTTTTATGGTTGTAGGTTTTACCTTTAAATCTTTAATCCAACTTGAGTTAATTTTTGTATAAGGTGTAAGGAATGGATCCAGTTTCAGCTTTCTGCATATGGCTAGTCAATTTTCCCAACACCACTTATTAAATAGGGAATCCTTTCCCCATTGGCTGTTTTTGTCAGGGTTGTCAAAGAGCAGATGGTTGTAGATGTATGGCATTATTTCTGAGGCCTCTGTTCTGTTCTATCGGTTGATATGTCTGTTTTGGTACCAGTACCATGCTGTTCTGATTACTATAGCCTTGTAGTATAGTTTGAAGTCAGGTAGCGTGATTCCTCCAGGTCTGTTTTTTGTTTGTTTGTTTTGTTTTGTTTTGTTTTTTGCTTAGGATTCTCTTGGCTATGTGGGCTCCTTTTTGGTTCCATATAAAATTTAAGGTGAAAACCAGGTCTTAATAAGGCATTCTACCTTAGTCTTAGGGGAGGCAAATAATCAATTTAATTGTGGTGTCCTTCTTGGACATTAGGAATCCTGGAAGAATAAAGTGAAGAATGTTGGAGAGGTGGGAGTGGAGATTTTCCCCTGGAGCTGGGGCAGGAGTAATCTTCCAAGGAACACATGGAATTCTGCAGCAAGCGCCATCACATACAGCCTGGGAAGGTTGTCCATAACCTGAACTCTAGAGCCCACCATTTACAGAGACCCTGGGATAAAGGGTAACCTCTGGAGTTGTGCTGTGCTACATCTATGTCTGTATATGGAGGCCCTCTCTGTAACTACTAGCCCTCAGATCCTGATTTAAAAAAAAAAAAAAAAAAAAAGAAGCAGCATTTGAGAAGGGAACTCACCAGCAGCATTGTTAATAATAATGAGAAATTAGAACAGCTTACATGTTCATCATTAAGGTATTGGTTAGTAAATGGGATCTCTAGCAAACTTTTATTTTATTTTATATTTTATTTATTTTGAGATGAAGTTTCCCTCTTGCTGCCCAGGCTGTAGTGCAATGGCGCTATCTCAGCTCACTGCAACCTCTTCCTCTCAGGCTCAAGCAATTCTCCTGCCTCAGCCTCCTGAGTGAAGAATGTTGGAGAGGTGGGAGTGGAGATTTCCTGAGTAGCTGGGATTACAGGCATGTGCCACCATGTCTGGCTAATTTTGTATTTTTAGTAGAGATGGGGTTTCTTCATGTTGGTCAGGCTGGTCTCAAACTCCAAACCTCAGGTGATCAGCCCACCTCGGCCTCTCAAAGTATTGGGATTACAGGCATAAGCCACTACACCCAGCCTCTAGCAAACATTAAAAAAATTTATTTTTAACTTTTGTGGGCACATAGTAGGTTTATATATTTATGGGGTATATGAGATGTTTTGATACAGGCATGAAATGTGAAATAATCGCATCATGGAGAATGGGTATCCATCACCTCAAGCATTTATCCTTTGTATTACAAGTAATCCAATTATACTCTTAGTCATTTTAAAACATACAGTTAAGTTATTAACTATAGTCACTGTGTTATGCTATCTGATAGTAGGTCTTATTCATTCTATTTTATTTTTGTACCCATTAGCCATCTCCAGCCTCCCACTACCCTTCCCCACCTCTGGAAACCATCTTTCTACTCTTTATGTCCATGAGTTCAACTGTTTTGATTTTTAGATATCACAAATAAGTGAGAATCCAGCAAACTTTGTAAAAGGTGGTAAATCTATATATGACTTGGAAAGAGATAGGGCTATGTAAAATAGAAAAGGAAGGGTATAATAAGTGTGCTGATTTTATGTTTACATTTGTGTTTACATGGATCAGCAAGTATATTTTGGTACTGAGTCAAAGTGACTGTATCTAACATTATGATAACAAGACAGGATTCCCACTGCTGTATCTCCTGATGCCAATCTCCAAGGTAAGAGGCCCTTTAAAACCTTAATGTAGGCTTCCAGTAGGCTGCCTGTCATTTGTCTAACTCAGGTCTGGAATCATGCCACCCTGTTTTTGCAACCAGATATGCTAGACACAGTTTTAGATAAGCAAAGATCAATATGCTGGTTAAGATTAAATATAAATGCAAAATGTTGAGTGTATCTTATCATATGAAATGAGATATAGCTGTTTATAGCTGTTTCTGTTTTGTGAAGTTGGCTAGGAATTAGGATCACATTTGCACAATAACTGATGCAAAATTTCCATATTCTCCAGAGCTGTGTGTCTGCCAGCCCTGGTTTGCCATCTTTTTTTATTTAAATTTATTTATTATTTACTTATTTATTATTATTTTATTATACTTTAAGTTCTGGGATACATGTGCAGATCATGCAGGTTTGTTACATAGGTATACACGTGCCATGGTGATTTGCTGCATCCGTTCCCCTCATCATCTACATTAAGTATTTCTCCTAATTTTTTCCTTCCCCAGTACCTCCACCCCCTGCTATCCCTCTCCTAGCCCCTCAACCCCTGACAGGTCCTGGTGTGTAATGTTCCCCTCCCTGTGTTCATGTGTTCTCATTGTTCAACACCCACTTATGAGTGAGAACACGTGTTTGGTTTTCTGTTCTTGTGTCAGTTTGCTGAGAATGATGGTTTCCAGCTTCATCCATGTCCCTGCAAAAGATATGAACTCATCCTTTTTTATGACTGCATAGTATTCCATGGTGTATACGTGCCACATTTTCTTGATCCAGTCTATCACTGATGGGCATTTGGGTTGGTTCCAAGTCTTTGCTATTGTGAACAGTGCCACAATAAACATATTGCACATTTGTCTTTATAATAGAATGTTTTATAATCCTTTGGCTATATACCCAGTAATGGGATTGCTGGATCAAATGGTATTTCTAGTTCTAGATCCTTGAGGAATCACCACACTGTCTTCCACAATGGTTGAACTAATTTACATTCCCACCAACAGTGTAAAAGTGTTCCTATTTCTCTACATCCTCTCCAGCATCTGTTGTCTCCTGATTTTTTAATGATTGCCATTCTAACTGGTGTGAGGTGGTATCTGAATGTGGTTTTGATTTGCATTTCTCTAATGATCAGTGATGATGAGCTTTCTTTCATATGTTTGTTGGCCGCATAAATGTCTTCTTTTTTAAAGTGTCTGTTCATATCCTTCATCCCCTTTTTGATGGTTTTTTTTTTCTTATAAATTTGTTTAAGTTCTTTGTAGATTCTGGTTATTAGCCCTTTGTCAGACAGGTAGATTGCAAAAATTTTTTCCCATTCTGTTGGTTGCTGGTTCACTCTAATGATAGTTTCTTTTAAGGGGACTCAGAGGCTAGAAACGATCACTCAATTAGGGGCTTGTTCTAGACACAGTTGGTTGCTGGTTCACTCTAATGATAGTTTATTTTAAGGGGACTTAGAGCCTAGAAATGATCACTCAATTAGGGGCTTGTTCTATATACAGTGGAATCCTTGACACGACGACTTATTTTGATTATCTTCTTTCTGTGTTTGAATTGGTGAAACCCTCACCAATTGCACTCCGTCTGTGGCCAAGCAAGTCTCAAGTCTAGTTTGAATCATCTGTCAGACTGTGTCTTTTCATTCCTTTGTGAATGGAGATGTCAAGGATTCAAGAAAGTACCCATCCATACTTCAGCATATTTACCGTGCCTGTAAGGATTATGGATCCTCCAAAATAAAAATCAGTGAACCAATTTTGGTTGTTCATTTTTAGGGGTGAACTTAACATATAAGGAAGAAGGTTAATCAAATTCAATCGATTTCTTATTTTTACTGTATGATAAAACAACAAAGCCCTCTAGAAAAATTTAGCTGAGAAGTTGTAGGGGCTCTCAAAAAAAATATTTGCCAAAGTTCTTAAGCAAAAATGTGAAGTTGATCCAACCAAATGCCAAACAGCTGCTTTATAAACTGACATTGGAACAATATGTTTGTTCAAAATATGACAGAAAAGGTTGATATTTACATTTCAAAATTAAAAAGTGAAAATGTGAATTTCAAAATTGAGAAGTGAATAATGATATAGGATACATATAACTAATGAATCCATGTCTTCATTAGTTATATGTATCCTATATCATTTTCAACAATTTATATTTAACATGTATGCTAATGTTGTTTGTTTAAAAATTAAGCTTTTGAGTTTTCTACGAAAACTCTAAACTTAGAACTCTAAATTTGTAGATTTAATATAAACCATTTGGGCTTTTAAATGGCATTTGAAGGCCTCCATGCTTTAAAAACTGTTTGTTTGGAAAAGATACCTTCCAAGCTCTCAACTAATATATTTGAGAATATAAAGCCTCCATTTATAAAAGGAGTAAAAACAAACATTTTTCAAACTTCTGTTTGAAAGATTATACATAAAATTTTTTATGAAAAACATTTTAAAATGTAAAGTTTTTTCGTTTAAAAATAAGTTCCTAATTGATTCATCTAAGATATTATTATAAATTAAACTTTTTAATTTTTTTATCTTTATACTAACAAAGCAAAGGCAAATATAAACTTTTTAAATTAATACTTTTAGTTTTAAATACTTTTGTTTCTCGATGTATTAATTAATTCCCATGTATGTGGGAAAAATTAATTCCCATGTATTTGAGAATGATAGCATGCCAAAGTGCATTAAGGTATCTTATCTATGTAAATTGGAATATAGGTTAAGCTGCATATAACAAGGGGGCCAAAATAGCAGTGTTTTGAATTAGTCAGAAGCTATTTCTCTCTCCTGCACCAGTCTGGGAGTAAATAGTGCAAAATTAGTGTAGGATATCTACTCCATGAGGTCATTCAGGGACCCAGGCTCCTTCTCTTACTGTTCCACCATCTCTAGTATGCTCCACTGATTCTCGTGGTCCATGGTAGCTCACCACCTCATCCACAATTAAAACAAGGTAGAAAAAAAAATGGATAGAGGTAGGGAATACCTCTTTCACTTTAAGGACACAAGCCTAAAGTTGTGTATAACACTATCATTTATACCCCTTTGGCCAAAACTTAGTCTCATGGCCACATCTAGATGCAAAGGAGGCTGGGATTTGGTGAAAATTCAAAATCTCTCTCATAATAGGAGAGGAAAGGAATGGATATTGGGGAGTGATAACAAGAAGTCTCTTCCGCAGACTGCCCCGTTAACCACCCAAATATCCAACTACACTTGACCTGCCAAGCGAAATTCCTTCTCTTTTCTCACGGGAGATACTCCCAAAGTCCCATCCAGTTATATCATCAAGTTGAAATTCCAGGATCTCTTGGTGATGAGCAGCTCTCTCCAAGTGTTGCTCCTGGGGTCAAATCACCTACAGTCTAAGGGAAGGTTCTTTTTTCCACAAAATGGTGATAGATTTGGAACCATAAAAGAAAAGAAGAAACATGACAGTCATTGTTTCCACAGGGGTAATCAAGTCCTTCTGGTCAGAGCTTGTGAGGATCACTGTCCTGTTCCTGGTTCAGTCTCCCTCCCTCCTTCCCTCCCTCCCTCCTTCCCGCCCGTCCTTCCTCCCTTCCTTCCTTTCTTCCCTCTTGCACTGTCACCCAGGCTGGAATGCAGTGCTACGATCTCTGCTTACTGTAACCTCTGCCTCCCAGGTTCAAGCGATTCTCCTGCCTCAGCCTCCTGAGTAGCTGAGATTATAGGTGCCTGCCACCATGCCTGGCTAATTTTTTGTATTTTTAGTACAGACAGGGTTTCACCGTATTGGCCAGGCTGGCCTTGAACTCCCAACCTCGTGATCCGCCCGTCTCAGCCTCCCAAAGTGCTGGGATTACAGGCTTGAGCCACTCCTGGTATTCATGGCTCCTAGCTCTGGGAGGTTATTCTTTGTCCATCAACCCCTATGGTCACATCTGAAGGGCATGGGAGAGTTGACATTTCTTGGGATCTATAAAACTTGTGCAGCCTGCTCCTTGTTGGAGCATGTTTACAAATCCAGATGTTGCTAAGAGAAAAAACATCCAATATATGTAAAATTATAAGTTTATACTTTCCAATGCCAAACAAACACCAGAGGGTTCTTCCTTTCTTTGTGCCATTTTATGTTTGTACCACCTTTGTGCCTCAGTAAAAGTCTGTTTCCCAACAATATCAATCAACATATCTATCTCAATTCTAACATTCTAAAACTGAGCAAATAATTTCAAACTTACTATATCAATACTTCTGCTAACAAGAAACCTAAGTAATGTTTAATATTTCTTCATAGTCCTTTTTGTCCTTGGAATACATCTCCCTGAGAGTGTACATCAAAGTAATCGATTCAAAAGTCCGTTGTATATTTTTTTAATGCTGTGTAGTTATATGAACATTTTTATATACATTGAGTTTCATTTGTTTTTATTTGTATTCGATTTTAGGATTTTCCCCATCCTTTCTGATTTAGCAATTACTTTTGATCAACAGAAGTACCACTAAAGACATATCCCAAAAAAAGACTATCAGGAGAAACTTGATTTCCTTAATCTTTAAGGAGCACTTCTACACTTAAAAAAAAAATCTTAATAGAAAAACAGGCAAAAGACATACACACAAATTAATTTTTAGATAGAAGAAATAGCCAATGAATATATGAATTAATAGGACCTACTTTATTGAACTGTTTTGAGAGGAAAATAAGATACTCCCACAAAAAATGATAATGATGATTATGATCATTGTTCTCACAAGGAATCTAAAAATAAAACAATGTACCATTTTTCACATTTCAGATTAGACAAATTTTTAAAAATATTTTTAATAAATGGTAATGCATAGTATTGGTGACAGTATTAAGAAAACAACTATTCTCATATACTTTTAGTGGAAATAGAAACTTTTATTATATTTTTAGAGGGCAAATTAACAACATGTATCAAAAATTTAGAAGTTTTGCAACCACTTAGTAACTATATTTTAAGGCAATGATCATAAGAGTATAATCAAATAAGTGTGACACGATACATGTACAGTGATGCTTGCATGCCAAAAAATAGAAAAGAGCTAGAAATAAACTAAATGTCTGTCTATGAAGAACTGGTTAACTAAATTACGACATACTCAGCCTATTTTAATTTACTTTAGATGCCTCGAAGACTTCAGCTGTTTTAAGTTCTTTTCACCACCAGATATATATTTTTTTAATTCTACTTATTCAATGTAAGAGCTAAAAGCCACAAATATTTCCTAGGAACAGTTCCCCCCAAACCATCTTACCCTGGCCCTAGTGAAAGACTCTTATGGGTCCAGGTATGTTTCCCTTCAGAATGGTTGTATTTTACTCCTCCCAGATCATACAGATCATTTACATAAGTCCACAGGCTTCTCACTTAAAATTATCTAGCAAAAAAAGTTAGGTAGTGTTTTGTCTGCCAGGCAGGATAGAGGTAATGCTGCCTGCAACAGCCTCAGTAAGTCCAAGGCTCAGAACATTTATGATGTCTCCAGATTTCTGTCCACTAGAATAGATAGCTTTTTCTTTTCTTTTCTTTTTTTTTTTGAAAGAAAGAAAAAGAAAAGAAAAAGAAAGAGTGAAAGAAAGAAAAAATAAGAATGTAAGAGAGAAAGAAAGAGGAAGAGAAAGAGGGAGAGAGAACAGGATTCTTGTTCTATTGCCCAGGCTAGAAGGCAGTCTAAAAATGGGTATTAAAAATCTCTTTTATGCCAATAATTGTGCTTAACAATGGAGACAGGAAGGAGTAAGAGCTGAAAATAACAAACAAGCAGCCAACCAATATTTTATTTAAACCTGTGAAATGCTATGCAATTGCTAAGGAGTGATTTACTTCCAATTATGTGGTCACTTTTAAAATAGATGTATTGTGATACTGAGAAACGTGTACGTTTTGTGGGTTTAGGGTGGAGAGTTCTGTAAATATTTGTTAAGTTTACTTGTTCCAGGTCTGAGTTCAAGTCCTGGATATCCTTGTTAATTTTCTATCTCATTGATCTGTCTAATATTGACAGTATAAAGTTAAAGTCTCCCACTATTTTGTGTGGGAGTCTAAGTCTCTTTGTAAGTCATTAAGAACCTGCCTTATGTATCTGGGTGTTCCTGTATTGGGTGTGTATATATTTAGGATCATTAGCTCTTCTTGTTGCATTGATCCTTTCACCACCATGTAATGTCCCTCTTTGTT
>CAUYLG010018890.1:0-15006 GCA_963573385.1 Cacajao melanocephalus
AAAGAAGACATATATGAGGCCAACAAACATATGAAAAAATGCTCATCATCACTGGTCATTAGAGAAATGCAAATCAAAACCACATTGAGATACCATCTCATGCCAGTTAGAATGGCGATCATTAAAAAATCTGGAGACAACAGATGCTAGAGAGGATGTGGAGAAATAGGAACACTTTTACACTGTTGGTGGGAGTGCAAATTAGTGCAACCATTATGGAAGACAGTGTGGCACTTCCTTAAGGACCTAGAAATAGAAATTCCATTTGACCTAGCAATCCCATTACTGGGTATATATCCAAAGGATTATAGATCATTCTGTTATAAAGACAGATGCACACGTATGTTCACTGCGGCACTGTTTACAATAGCAAAGACCTGGAACCAACCCAAATGCCCATCGATGATACACTGGACAAGGAATATGTGGCACATATATACCATGGAATACTATGCAGTCATAAAAAACGATGACTTTGTGTCCTTTGTAGGGACATGGATGAACCTGGAAACCATCATTCTCAGCAAACTGATGCAAGAACAGAAAATCAAACACCGCGTGTTCTCATTCATAGGTGGGTGTTGAACAATGAGAATACATGGACACAGGGAGGGGAGCATCACACACTGGGCTCTACTGGGAGGGAGACTAGGAGAGGGATAGCAGGGGTTAGGGATTTGGGGGGGGGGATAACATGAGGAGAAATGCCACATATAGGTGACGGGGATGGAGGCAGCAAACCACATTGCAGTGTATGTACCCATGCAACAATCCTGCATGTTCTGCACATGTACCCCAGAACCTAAAGTGCAATAAAATATATTTTTAAAAAAAATATAAATATAAAATACATTCACATATATTAATGCAATTTTAAAATTAAAAACTTATTTACATTATTTGAATACTGAATATCACATAATCAGAATAATTATTCCTGGTATATAACCATATCACTGAATCTATGTTTACATCTCTCTCTAATGCATGTTACAGGTACTTTCTAAAGAATATATTTTTATATATCTTATTTCTTCACAGAACTGACTGGAATCTTCAAAATTACATTTTAAGGTTCCTAATTTTGAAACTGTTGACATTTGCAACTATTCTCTCTAGATCACACCATTTTTAACAAAATATTCTTTCTACAGTTACAAAAATATCTGAATAGATAAGAAGAGACTGCTAAGTGGAGAATATTCTCAATTCTAATTTTTTCGTATTGAAATTTGTAAATACTTTTATCCAGATATTTTTACTGTTACTGCTTAGTGCCTCCCCTCAAACTATGCTTTGTCAGCAAATATTTCTGAAAGACAACTTTCATCAAATACCTTGTTTTGGTATATGATTCTTTTGAAAATCACAGAATTTCCTTCTTAGTGTTGTTATATTCTGATACAGAACATAATATCAAATTAAAAACAGAAGCATCATCAAGTGATTCTTCCCAGAAAATAAGATAGTTTAAGGGCAATCACAGGTTTTCAAAATTAAATCTTACATACAATTTGAGCTACAATAAGGAAGAATGAGATCACGTCCTTTGGAGGGCCATGGATGGAGCTGGAGTCCATTATTCTTAGCAAACTAATGCAGGAACAGAAAACCAATATTGCATGTTTTCACTTACAAGTGGAAGCTAAATCATGAGAACACATGGACACATAGAGAGGAGCTACACACAACTGGGGCCTATCAGAGGGTAGTGGGTGGGAAGAGAGAGAGAACAAGGAAAAATAACTAATGGGAACTAGCTTTAACACCTGGGTCATGAAATAATCTGCACCAAAAAAAAGACACAAGTTTACCTATGTAACAAACCTGCAATATGCACTTCTGAACTTAAAATGTAAACAAAAAAAATTTTTGACTTTACGAATTTTAATTTATTCTGTTTCTTCCATGCTTTTATAAGAACAAATTTCAATGCCTATATTCATGCTTTGCTTTCAATAACTGTAATTTTCTAAAAGCTTATGTTTTTTGAGTTTTCAATTTTTGAATACTTTGATTAAATGTTTCTAACTGATTTTAAATAAAACTGCAATCAAATGACTCATTTACCGAGGAATTGAATACCATGTAGGACACTCAGGTTTATTTACAAGTTAGGCCTTCAGGGCCTCAGATATTTTTGGGTGCAACTGAAGCTGGGCAACAAAACGAAGTCTGTGATTCTGGAGGGTTTTTTTACTTTTTAAAATTTAATGTCAGTTTTATCATAAAGGTTCTTTCAGTTCGGTTTTTCTGTGTGTTTATGTGTGTGTATGTACCTATAAAATTTGATAACTGGATCATCTACTTTTATTGTTAGTATATTCTAGTTTCCTGGGACTCAATTATGGACACATCAATTATTTTTATACCACAACCTGTTTCAGATACATTTCTGCTCCATAAATCTCTTAATTTTGTAAGAACATTGTTGTCACCATTACACGGCTCTGCCATATTTGTAATCACTTTGAAAACAAATAACTTTACCATCAATGTTGAACTTTCAAACTGAATTTATATTAACTTTTACAATAAGATAAAGCTTAATTTAATTCAATGCAGTCATCAAACTGTTATTGGAATTACCTAACTATGTATATGAAGCATCCGTGATAGGCAGAATATGGAGCCTTTAAAGATGTTTACATCCTAATCCTCAGAACCTATGCAGGTTACTTTACTTGGCAAAGGTACTTTGAAGATGTGATTAAGAATCTTGAAGTAAAGGAATTATCCTGAATTATCCAGGTGAGCCCAAACACCAGGGTCATTATAAGAGGGAAGCAAGAGGGTCAATGTCAGCAAAAGGATATACGTCAACAGAAGCTGGGGTTAAAGCGATGGTCTTTCACCGGATCACAAGCCAAGGAGTGCACGGGGCCTCCAGAAGCAGTAAAAGGCAAAAAAAAAAAAAAACAAAAAACAGATTCTTCTGTAAAACTTTCAGAAAAATACAGACCTGCTGACACCTTAATTTTAATCTGTTAGATTCATTTCAGACTTCTGACTTCCAAGACTGTAAAATAATACACTTAATTAATTTTTCTTACGTGTACAAGGAAACAAAATTAACAATAAGTGGGCCTGGCATGGTGCCTCATGCCTATAATCCCAGCACTTAAGGAGGCAGCGGTGGGCAGATCTCTTAAGGCCAGGAGTTTGAGACCAGCCTGGCCAACATGGTGAAACCCAATCTTTACTAAAAATACAAAAATCAGCCGGGCATGGTGATACATGCCTGTGGTCCCAGCTACTAGGGTGGCTGAGGCAGGAAGAATCACTTGAACCTAGGAGGTGGAAGTTGCCACTGTACTCCAGCCTGGGGGACAGAGCAAGACTCTGTCTCAAAAACTAATAATAAATAATAAAATTTTAAAAATTAAATAAATAAAAATTAAAATAAGTGAAATTAATTTAAAATAATGGACACTTGATCTAAATGAAAACTGTTCACAGCAATATAAAAACACATCTTCTATAGCTTTAGTATGCACCTCTTTAGCATGTGCTAGATCATCATCTTCATGAACAGTCTTCTTAAAATAACTATCACCTTTTGACATAGAGGCTGCCTACTTTGAATCTTCAACAGATTTGAGACTTCTGGTTGTCATGTAGCTAGTGATTTCAATATCCACATTAAGTAGTAAATACTAATAAACATTCATTATCACATTTTTAGAAGTTCACCAATTAATTAATTTACTTATATTTTTACCGTTTTGCTACAGAAAGAATTTATTGCAAAAAAAAAAAAAAAGCTTTTCCAAAACATAAAATAAATAAGTGGCTGGGCACGGTGGCTCATGCCTGTAATCCCAGCACTTTGGGAGGCCGAGGCAGGTAGATCACGAGGTCAAGAGAGGACCCTCGTGGCCAACATGGTGAAACCCCATCTCTACTAAAAATACAAAAATTAGCAGGGTGCGGTGGCGCATGCCTGTAGTCCCAGCTACTCGGGTAGCTGAGACAGGAGAATTGCTTTAACCTGGGAGGCAGAGGTTGCAGTGAGCCGAGATGGTGCCACTACACTCTAGCCTGCCGCCTGGCGACAGAACAAGACTCTGTCTCAAAAAATAAATAAATAAATAAGCAGGTGTACATTTCTACTATGATAAATGACAAAACTACATCGAAAGCAACTGGTCTTTCCTGATAAACTCAAACTAGAAAGATTTCTCAGCTTCTGTTTTCCACACAAAATATTTAAGATAAACCTATTTCATAATAATCCAAATTTCCCCCACTCATCTCACTGATTAAATTCCTTGTGGCCTCAAACATTTTGAAGGTATTAATATAAACATAGGCACAACTGGCTGCCAACCAATTTATTGGTGGGGACATCAGTGCTAAGTACTTCTCCCAATGCCACTCCGCATCAGGAGCTACGCGTGCCCAGCCCACATTCCCCTGTGCACTTCGTTTTACTGTCAAATCCTGATATACTGTCCTTGAAAGGTAGACGTTAGTCAAATATTATCTGTAAAGGATCAAGAAGAAATAGCAAGATTATTCCTGGTGAACTCCAAAGGTAGTCTCAATGAACACAGGAAGAGACCAAAGCCACAGCTGCAAATCAAAGGGAGGTTTACCAAATCCATCATGGCTTATGTAATACCTCACTTTAAAAAGAAAAGAAAAGAAAAAAACTCTGGAGCTAAATTAGCCATTCAAGACCTATGATCACCCTATTTGTATTTATTAGCTCATGGAATTCACAGAAGAGCCATACTAAATTGAGTCGCCCCATCTTTGGGTAAGGAAACTGACAGGATTCCACAGTTATAATAGGGGGACGCAGGATTTGAATCAAGGCTGTACAGCTGCAAGACTACTGTTCCAACCCACCATTCTGAATGCCTCAATATCTGACAAGGCTCCCAGAATTTGAACCCTAGCTGTCCAGCTTCAGGGATAGTTCTTCTACCCACCCTTGCTGCCAGTTTTTAAGAATTGTTCTTCCTGGGCTCCTTCCTGGCCCTTCTCTCTTAACCAAGGGTCTTCCAGCCTGTGGTCTACTCTCTGCTTTCAAGCCTTTGGCTTGGCTCTCCTTGGTGGAGAGATTTTTGGATTTTTGTCTCCATAGCCCTTCAATCTAAATATAATTTGCTTTTACACTCTAATTTCCTTAAAAGGGCATGATGTCTGATGGTGCTAGTCTTTCCGTTTTTATTTACTTTTTTATTTAACTGAAGAACAATTTTGTCTTTTCTGACATGGATATCACAGATCAGTTTTCTGGTGGCTTGCATGGGATCACTATTTGGTCTCTAAGTAACTGAAAAAGTAGCTACATGGTCAGTACAGCTTGCCTCCAAAAACTACCTCAAGTATCAAATACATAACAAATAATAACTCAAACATGAGTGAAGCTAACCAGAAATACATTCTGGTAATACATGTAAAAATTTGGACAATAAAAGATTGTGGGAGGGAGGATCTGACTAAATCTTTTGATTTCAAACAAATAACAATCATCATGATTCTAGCATTTTATTCAAAGAGTGTACCAGAGGGAAGTCATCAATGTTTGTACTTTACCACATTCATCTCTACTGTGTATCTTTCCCGGGGTGTGTTAGTGCATGTGCACTTGAGCACCAATTGCTGACAATTGTTAAATGTATAATCACTCCTGCAGTCATATATACCACACCTTACTTTGTACAGCTGACTTGAGCAACATGGGTTTGAATTGCGGAGGTCTGCTTAAATGCAAATTTTTTTTCAATAAATACAGTGGGCCCTCCACATCGGCAGGTTCGTCATTCTCAACCAAATGCAAATCAAACACATAGTATTCCTGGGATGCAAAATCTGTGGGCACAAAGGTCAACTTTTCGTTATTTGTGGTTCAGCAGAGCCCACTGTGGGACGTGAGCATGAATGGGTTGTGGTATGTAAGGGGGTCCTGGAACCAATCCTCCCCCCACAATACGACGAAACAACCATATTTGGCATTATGCTAATTCTGTAGAAATAATATCCTTCTCTGGAAAACCTTATAATGGAGAAAGGGAAAATTACATTCACTAATTTTATAAAACTAACTTTTAAAAATTAAATATAGTCAGTGAAACTAATGCCTTTTTTGGCATTTTATGATAGTCTACGTGATAACATGAAGACTCTGGCAAAGCATTTATCAAATGAGCTCAATACTTAACCTGGTGTCTCTAAAAAGCAACACTCACGGCTGAGTAGCAAGCCACATAAAACAACTTCAATCTCAATATGTGGGAACAGTCTAAATTCTTAGAATCCCCAAGCAGTTTCACAGACTTTTTGGCAGAACCACGAACTGGGAAAGTCAGATATCATGCTTTTGAGATCCTATTTGGAGTTCTTCTAAATGGTAAGCTTGAGCATCTCCGCATAGAACACGTGATTCATTTCCCATTTCAGTTGGATCACAGACAATCTGCTTTCTAACATCTGCCTGCAAAAATCCAGAGCAGATTTCTTAAGAGACTATGGTACCAATTACAGGTTACAGAAAAACTGGTTACATTGTCATTATTTTACCAATAGGTGGCACTGTGGGCAATGATATAGAGTCAGTGTGACACTACATTAACAGAAAAACCAGAAAAAGGTATTTTTGGTGGGGGGTGTGGGGAGGGGGCAGGAAAAAATATCCCATCTTGTTTAAAAGTATCTTACTCCCATAAATATTTTCATAGTCGTATAATTATTATAGTTTATATAAGTTATGCAACTATATTATTGTATCACTACTGCTATTTTTTCCTTCCTTCATACCTTGCTTCACCAAAGTCTGTTAGACTAACCAGGTTTTACATCTAGTAAATGAGAAGGTTGGATTAGCTCAGGAGCAGAAAACTCAAGTGCCTGTTAGAGCAGGCAGCTTATTTAAATGAGTTCAGAGGTTCTAAAGTAAGAGGATAGTGAGGCCAAGTGGTACCCATCCAAAATAATTTTCTTTTCGATGCTTTCATTTGTTTTCTGGTTGGTTTGGCTTTTAAAAAAACAATAAACCAAAGTAAAAAGGTCTTAGGGAATAAATTTTTAACTTCTTGATTAGACGATGTCTATAAGATCCTCCAGCTATAGAACACTGTAATGGATTCTAGATTCTACTAGGAGAATATTCATACACAACCACACATATTTCTTATGTATTACATTAATACACATAATTCTTAAATCCTTATGATAGCTCTGTTTATATTTAATGTGAAACAAAGTACAAAGATATTATTTCCCTTGCATCAAAACTCAGGACAATATGAAATGAATTTAGAGGTCATAAGATTCAGTTATCTTCCAACTTTTTCCATCATAGGTAACAGTGTCACCACCCACTTGGGTCTCTGCAGTTAGAAATCTTGGCATCATCTGTTATATTTCAATCTCCTTCACTTCTAAAATTTTATCAGTCACTAAGCCTAACAAATTTTGCCTCCAAACTCTCTTCCTATTTTATTTCTAATTTTTAACCCTATGACTCCTGCCCTATTTCAAACACTCACTGCCTAGATCTCAACAGACTGAATAAACCCAACTGGAGCAGTGAGTATCTGGGGGGAAGGAAAAAAACTGTGAACGACTTAGGAGGCATCAAAGCTGGAATGGAGATACAAACTCTAACCAATGGTTACCCTTCCAATCTTGTCTCTTGCCTGTTACCTCAACATACTCTACATTTTCATCTTCGGTTGCACAGCAGTACTCACTATTATTACAACTACTCATATGACACTCTTTGATGGGTCTCACAAACTGTAATCTTGACTGCCTAGCAAATTCCTAGGTATCTCTCAAGATACAGCTCAACTATTTTCTCCTCCACAAAATCTCCTCCAATTTTCACATAACACTATCACAACATACAGAGTAGTCTATGAGAGAAGAGTTTGTCACTCATCTTAATTACTGAATTACACCTGAAATAAATTGTCTAAAAATCAGTCTGTCTGGTTTTGAATTCCAGCTCTACCACTTAGTAACTATAAGATTTTAAACAAAGTAGCGTAACTTTTAAGCCCCATGTACTCATCTAATAATAGATGCCATAAGACTGCTGTGAGGACAAAGTGGGAAAATAACCATTAAGCACTTACTACAGTATTTGGCACAGACAACCCACTTCACCATTTAGTTATTAATATAGTCATCTGTAAAATACTGGGCTTGGACCAGAAGGCCCATGTAATCCCTTCTACCTCTAAGATTGTTTGACTCTATGTCCTCATTAAAGTGGAACTATTAATATTTGATGCTGTTAAACAAAATAGTTCTAGGCATGCAATGTAGCAGCAATCAGTAAAAGTTGTAGCCCTGATACTAAATCACATCATTTTACTGAACTTGAAATGTATAATTGCCTTAGTAATTTATTTAAAATATATATAATTGCCTTAGTAATTTAAGTTTCCCTGACATAGGCTTCCCTTCCAACATTCATGTGTACACATATTTGACAAAAAAATATTCTGTAGACGTCCAACTGATAAAAACAACAACAAAAACAAAAACTGACTACCCACTCCTTGGAATACTTGAAGATCATCCGGGCCACAAAGGACCAAGTTATCCTAAAACGTTCTGGCCCTGTGTTTATCTGTATCCCTCTGAATCTTCATAACCCTTGCCCATAGTCCCAATATACACATGTATACACACTAACATTATCAACTTCCTTCATATATCCTGGATTTTCTTTTTTTGTTCCTTTCCTTGTTTCTATAATAACAAATTCTCTGAAAGTTCTAAGCTCTTTTTTCTTTATTTGATTTTTCATAAGAACTACCCTGATAGTGGCCCAGGAGGCCTGAGTGACGGGAAAAATTGAGTAAGGTAGGAAGGATAGTAATTCTTCTAGATGATAGATTTGGTAAAGTAATTTCTCTTGTATCACAATAAGTGTTCATTTTCATTCTAGGGAACATGTGCTATAGTCAAAGCTCTTTTAGCAGATAAACAAAGTTGATAAAATACTTCTATTTTAATCAAATTAAAGAAGGCTTGTTAAATTAAAAAAACTAAGGTAAAAAATTATCAGTGATACTTTACTTTGAGAATTTTGCCCTTTACCTTGTTATTCATTCCAAAAGCATCATTCAACTGAGCAGCTAAGTGACTGGCACTGTCTTTAAAGTGTCAAGGTGAATATGCCTTGTTCTCAGACTTCAGGTAGCTTACAGACTATTGGAAATATAAAATGTAGCATAATCCTATACTATTATAGATGAAGTTACAAACTGTGATTTCATTAGATAAAAAGAAATGTTTTACTAGCTCCATATAGCCCTAAGCAGAGGATAACTGAACACATATTTTGTAATTTATAAGGTATACAGAGATTATCTCTCTTATTCTGGGAAAAAAGAAAATATAGATACTCAAACTGAAAAAATTCAGACCCGAATGACCCAGTAACAATTTACAGTTTTAAAATATTTTTCACAGACGGGCACAATGGCTCATGGCTGTAATCTCAGCAAATGGGGAAGCCAATGTGGGAAGACTGCTTGAGCCCAGGAGTTCAAGACAAGTCTGAGCAACATAGGGTGACCTTGTATCCATAGAAAAATTTAAAAATTAGCCATATATGGTAGTATGTGCCTGTAGTCCCAGCTACTCTAGATGCAGAGGCAAGAGAATCACTTGAGCCCAGGAGTATGATGTTGTAATGAGCTGCGATTGTGTCACTGTACTAGACCAGCCTGACAGAGTGAGACCCTGAGGAAGAGAGAGAGAGAGAAGAGGAAGAAGGAGGAGGAGGAGGAGGAGAGGCAGGGGGAGGGAGGCAGGCAGGCAGGCAGGCAGGAAGGAAGGAAGGAAGGAAAAGGAAGAAGGAAGGAGGGAAGGAGGGAAAGAAGAAAAAGGAAGGAGGGAAGGAAGGAAAGAGAGAAAGAGAGAAAAAGAAAGAAAGAAAGAAAAAGAAAGAAAGAAAGAAAAGTTGTCCTCAAAATTTACCTTCAAGACTTCCCAGATTCTGAATTCTCACATTTCAGAGCTAGTAACACATATACCTGGAGAGTACCAGTGGATATGGTATGAACATAAAGAATTCAATGGTTTACAAGGGCGTAAGGAAAAAAATAAAGAGAGAAATAATTACATGGTATACAGTAAATGAGTGGGAAAACTTAATTTTAGAATTTGTGAATGTAAAAAAAAAGAGAGAAGAGCTTTATTTTAGAATATGAAATCGTTCATTTATGTATTGGTTCTCATAGTTTCAAATAAAACAACTGATAACTCAGTAAAGTTGTAAATCTGAACTACTTTGATGTCAAATACTTCAAAGCCACAGAGTATAATTAAAATATCCTCAGCTCATTGTCTTCAAATTTCGACTAAATATCCAAAAGATGAATGGTGGAATCTTGGAAACTATCCTAAGTTCTTTTATGTTTAAGTAACAATTCGGCAGATTCTCATTTTGCTTCCTATTTCAGATTTTTTAATTGTTATCATTCAAAAATAATAATATATACATAATGATTATATGGTATTAATAATGTATACATTATTAATAAGTAATTAATATAGATAGTATTGTTGTAACACCAGCTATGCATTCCTGAGGAAATCTGTGTCCAATAAAATTGCATGCTAAGAACAACAGAATTTATAGGGAAAGTATATCACTCAAAACTACAGAATGATACAACAAAAATACCAACAAAATAATAATAAAAATACTAGCAAAATTAAGTCTTTACTGATATTTACAACAAGAAATCACTGTAGTTCATCTGTGATATCCTACATCACAGAGATCATATCCTTCAAGATGTGGTTCCTTAAAGAAACGTGTTTCTATGGTGAAACCCTGTCTCTACTAAAAATATAAAAAATTAGCCAGGCATGGTGGCGTGCACCTGTAGTCCTAGATACTCAGGAGGCTGAGGCAGGAGAATCACTTGAACCCAGGAGGCGGAGGTTGCAGTGAGCGGAGATTGTGCCACTGCACTCAAGCCTGGGCGACAGAGAGTGACTCTGTCTCAAAAAAAAAAAAAAAAAGAAAAGAAAAGAAAAATGTTTCTAATTGGAGATCAACTTCATCAAAATCAAAAATAGGATCCAAAGGTAGCCTTCTTCGTCAGTCTTTTCACCCTTACACACAAAACAAATGCCTTTTAATCTTCTTCACCTGTACTTGCAGCTTCCCCAGAAGCTTGCCATGTGAAAAGAGAAGAATAGCGGCTATGAAAGCTACTAAACTAGCTCTTCCTGCACAAACAGAAGGTGTGTTGTAAGTCCTTCTCTTCAACTATAAAAACAATACAAAACAAACAAAAAACCACTTTAAAACATTAACATTCTGGAAAAATTATACATAAATTCTAACAAATTCTGTATTATATTGATCATTCTCCACTTTGTCAACCATGTATAAACTAGTTAACATTAAGAGAACATGAATAATGCAGAAAAGATTGTATTGGACTAATGATTTCCAGACATAAAGAGATTTTTAATCTAAAAGGATTTGACAACATTAAAAAGCCATTCATCATAATAACAAAATCAAATGACAGTTTGCCTACCAAATCTTCATTTGAGTGCTACTTAATATGCTGAAGCTTACAGAACAGTTAACAAATGCAAGGAGAAATTCATTTTCAGAATTATTGATCTTTTAAATAGCTAAAAAGTTAATACACTATTATAAGTACAGTACATATGAAAAATGTTTGATTTATTTTGGTACTTCAATATGCTTTACCAACCTATGAAATGATAGATCTTTTTCTATGAAAAGAAAATCATGATCCTGAGCACCTGTTCCTATAATACCTTGACTTTAAAGGGCTGTCAAATATTGATGAATGGGGCAGGTTTGCTGATGTTGATCCCTGGAAAGGGTTGCCAATAGATACAACTTCCCACTAGTGAGTTCAGGCTAGAGACAAATTTGGGATGGCTCTCCTGGTACAAATCTGGATACCACTTTTCAAAGACTCCCCAGTAGATTGCATCCCACAGGCCAAAGAAATAATCTTAAAAACAGACTACAAGATTATGTCCTTTAAAAAAAACACACAAAAACCTGAAAAGTGACAGGTGCAACAAATATTTGACTATTGAAATGACAGTATGGCCTTTGTTTTTTAAAACTCCCGCAGAAAGAAATATGGTAAGGTAGAAACAATAAAAGCAAAATGTTGATAATTACTGAAGCTGAGTGATAGGTACATGGTTGAGAGGTGATTACACTATTCTCTCCATTTTTGTAAATTTAGAACTTTCTGTCTGCAGATAGGAGAAAAAAGAAACCATAAGCAATACCAAGTCTTTTTTGTTTAGCAGAGTTAATATTAAAGTTACAAATTTAAATAAACAAAAATAAAAGTCTCTGGTCAGTTACTGAGTTTATAAATTCCTATGGTTTACAAATTGCCAAGACACATATATATGACTCCTCCAGAAATCAAGTTCTCAGAACACAGGCATCTATGTTCAGAGAATTTCATTAAGCTGAAGTGTCATATGTTATCTAAGTGTTTTTCTCAGAAACATACGAATACAAAGCATTTTAAGTGTGGTAAACAAACTGAATCTAACAACCACTGTGTGTAAAATACAGAGTTTCTTATAGGAAAGTACAAAATTTTTTTATTATAAACATTCATCTTTCAAAGCACTTGTATTTCTTTTTTTAATTTTAGTAAATTCAGTAAGGCATAATCCTAGCAATGTTGGTTTAGAAATGCAAATCATTAATTTAATTCTTAGTTCCTAGGCAAAATAGGAAAAGCAAAGACTGCATTCATCTCTACTTCTGGTTCATTTCATATTCAGACAAAACACGCACTTATGTACCAACAATCCAGAAAATTGAGCCTATTATTTTCAATGGATTATTGCACAATTGTCATTTCAAAAACATTTTCTAAAAATTTGGAGAGTGCTATGATTTTCATGTTTTTTAAGGAAACTTGAAATCCTCTAACTTTCTTATATAACTACATTTATGAACTTATGATTCCACTGGAATCAAATGCACAGACTTCTTGATAGAAATATAGGTGTTATAACAATAATTTATTAGTAAATCTTTAATAATAAGGAGAGAAAACAAATTCCTTCATCCCAATCCTAAAATGGATTAAGAAGTGCCTCATTTCACTCAGTGGAAATCCACATCAGAAGAAAAAAGGGGCAATTTCTTTAACACAAAGTCACCAAGGTATTGATTGCCACAACCAAGAAAGCCTGTACTAATGACTGATTATGCATAGTTTGAATAATATACAGGATACAGAATTTGAACTAAATACTAGCCAAGCTTAACTGAGAATTACTATACCACTTACATTTTTGTGGATTTCAGTTGAAAAGATTTTAAAAAAGAAAACGATATGGTGTTTTCACGCAGAAAGTTAATTTAACACTCATTCATCAAATGTTATTTACTAAAATTTTGGAGATACCTCAGTACACAAAGACAACAGCATGTACCTCTCAAACTAACTGTTGCCATGAATAATTCCTTTTCATTGGTCATAAGCTATTAACCACTCAGTTAACGACCTTGGAGTGAATGGTTTGGGGAGACCAGGGATTAGGGCAAAGTAGAGAAAAGAAATTTGCTGAAAATAAACCTTTGATGATGCCAGCACACTACTAAAATTGGCAGTTATTGAAAACTGAATGCAAGTGGAAGAAACTGACTTTGTTTCTCATACTTTAAAAGCCTGTACATGTCACTTCTACCTCTACATTGGCATTTCTGCCTGGAAGACAGTTTGAACGTGTGTGAGATTTTGGGACATCAAAGGAAAGCACTTTTATATTATTTTCTCCTTGTAAATTTCCTACAACTTGTGAAATACAGCATGCAAATTTATAATCTTCCACTGGTGACATCCCTGCCTTTCCTGCAGCCATCATTTCTGATGTCACCAACAGGATTTTAACTACAGGAGGAGAAAATGAACTCTTAATTGAAAACAAATTTTGACTTAAACAGACAGAAAAGGCTAAAGAAATTTACAAAATTTATGCATTTGAACAAAGAGCATTTAGAAGGAACAATGAGCATTAAAGTAGGAAATATTTCTCTGCAGCAGGCATGAGTTGGTTAGATTCACTTGGATACAATAAAAATGTATTAATCATACTGTGTCAGGCTCTGTATTTGGTTAAGATAAATACTGTTTTGTGTTATATTCTGACCTTTAGAAATGACTTTGAGATACATAATTATTTTCATTTCCATTTTACAGATGAAGCAAATGAATCCCAATAAGGCTGCGTGGTTAAATGTTACATAATTAATAAGTGACAGGGTTGGAACTCATATTCATGTCTTCTGATTCTAAGTACAGTGCTCTTTCTGTGCCATGATCCATGATACCTCCTTTAATCTCTACTTCTTTTTTTTTTTTTTTTTTTTGAGACAGGGTCTTGCTCTGTGGCCAGGCAGCAGGCTGGAGTGCAGTGGTGAGATCTCAGCTCACTGCAACCTCTGCCTCCCGGATTCAAGCAATTCTCCTGCCTCAGCCTCCTGAGTAGCTGGGACTACAGGCGCACGCCACCATGCCCAGTTAATTTTTGTATTTTTGGTAGAGATGAGGTTTCACCATAGTGGCCAGGATAGTCTCAATCTCTTGACCTCATAATCCTCCTGCCTCGGCCTCCCAAAGTGCTGGGATTACAGGCATGAGCCACCGCACCTGGCCTTCATCTCCACTTCTAATTAAAAACTACTGCTAATATTATTTATACTAAGAACAATGACACTTAATATTTATTAAGCATTTACTATGTGTTAGGCACGGTGTTAATCTTAACAATATCTAATCTTTTTATTTTTATTTTTTTTTATTTTTTTTTTTTATTTTTTGAAAGAAAGAAAAAGAGAGGAAAGAAAGTGAGAGCGAAAGAAAGAAAAAAAAAGACTATACGAGAGAAAGAAAGAGGAAGGAAAAGAGGGAGAGAGAACAGGATTCTTGTTCTACTGCCCAGGCTAGAATGCAGTCTAAAAATGGGTATTAAAAACCTCTATTATGCCAGTAATTG
>CAUYLG010018891.1:0-53086 GCA_963573385.1 Cacajao melanocephalus
CAAAGTGTAAATGTGTCTCCCAAGCCTATCCTTACCCTGCTTAACACCAGCTGTGATTATCCCCCATTCCGACAGCTTGCCTGTGTAGACTTCTGCCTGCTGTCTGTGCTAACATCCTGTGCCATGAAATAGAATAGGTGCTTCACAAATGTGAGTGACACTAGGTGTGGTGGCATGCATCTGGAGTCCTAGCTACTCTGGAGGCTGAGGCAGGAGGATTGCCTGAGCCCAGGAGTTGGAGGCTGTGGTACACTCGGATAGCACCTATGAATAGCCACTGCTCTCCAACCTCGGCAAGATAGTGATCCCTTGTCACTAAAAAAAAAGCTAGAAAAGAATAATTTGAATACTTCTAGCACAAAGAAAAGACAAATATTTAAGATAATGGATATCGCAATTACACAGATTTGATCTTTACAAATTATGTGAAAGTATTAAATTATCACAGCCAGGTTCATTGGCTCACACCTGTAACCCAAGCACTTTGGGAGGCCAAAGCAGGTGGATCATCTGAGGTCAAGAGTTCGAGACCAGCCTGGCAAACATGGTGAAACCCCAGTCTCTACTAAAAATACAAAAAATTAGCTGTGCGTGGTGGTGGGTACCTGTAATCCCAGCTACTCGGGAGGCTGAGGCAGAAGAATTGCATGAACCCAGGAGGTGGAGGTTGCAGTGAGCCAAGACCGCACCACTGCTCTCTAGCCTGGGCGACAGAGTGAGACTCAATCTCTAATAATAATAATGATAAACTATCATGCCAGGTGTGGTGGCTCACACCTTGGGAGGCCAAGGCAGGCAGATCACCTGAGGTCGGGAGTTCAAGACCAGCCTGACCAACATGGAGAAACCCTGTCTCTACTAAAAATATAAAATAAGCCAGGTATGATGGCGCATTCCTATAATCCCAGCTACTAGGGAGGCTAAGGCAGGAGAACTGTTTGAACCTGGGAGGTGGAGGCTGCGGTGAGCTGAGATAACGCCATTGCACTCCAGCCTGGGAAACAAGAGCAAAACTCCATCTCAAAGTAAATAAATAAACAAACAAACAATCACATGTACCCCCAAAATAGGTACATCATTATGTATCAATAAAAATAAATAATATTAAATAACTAAATAAATGTGAATAAATGAATGAGGGTATGAATGATGCCATGGCTCCGGCGCCGTTGCACTATGGTTCTCCAGCACCCTGCTGCTTAGATTTCTTCCACTGCCATCTGCTCTGGGAGCTACACCTTGTTTTAGGATCTCAGTCACTGCCTTCAGCAGCGCAAGGATCCAAGCAGCCATGGATTCTCTTCTATATCCAGACTCTCCTGTCCCCTCTTCCCTTTTAGGTTTTGCTACTATCTTCAAAGTTGCTTTCAGGATTTGAGTTGCTGGGTCGCCAGGTCACCCTCAGAGGCATCAGGACATGCTCTTCAAGTAAAGCACAAATAAGAGATTAGACTCTATGGGCTAATTTCTCAGTGTTCTCTCTCAAGAGCTAGACTATTACTTGCATTTCTCATCTCTTAGAATCATCAGCACCTGGTGCTATCATTTAAAATAAGGCAAGTTATCATGAACTAGGTTAAAACAAATTTTTTTTTTTGAGATAGAGTCTCTCACTGTGTTGCCCAGGCTGGAGTGCAGTGGCGCGATCTTCACTCACTGCAACCTCCACCTCCCGGGTTCAAGCAATTCTCCTGCCTTAGCTCCCCGAGTAGCTGGGATTACAGGGGTTCACCACCATGCCGGGCTAATTTTTAGTAGAGATGGGGTTTCACCATGTTGGCCAGGCTGGTCTTGAACTCCTGACCTCAAATGATCTGCCTGCCTCAACCTCCCAAAGTGCTGGAATTAAGGCATGAGCCACCATGTCTAGTCTTAAAAAAAAAGTTTTTTATAAAGGAAAAAGAAACAAAGACAAATACAATAAGGAAAGATGATTAGTAAGTCTTTTCCTTCCCAGGGCCTTAGTTTCCCTACCTGTAAAATATAGAGCATGATATTTTTGGAGTCTATGAATCCACCAAGCACATTATCATCTTTGCATGGGGCTTTAAAGTACATAAAACATATTTGACAAACAGGATCTTCTTTAACACAAAAATGTCCTATAAATGTTTGCTAACAGGAATGATAATGATGATTCTGTGTCAGCTGAAAGAAGCCTACTTCAGGTGAATGCTTCCTCTATCGTTAAGTTTGAGGCCAATTAAAGTTAAAACGAGTGTGAGACACTATATGTTAGAATTAATTTTGAATTCCTTAGTTTAATTCCTCTGTTGTCAGTGCCTGAGGGAAATGGTCTAGCCACAGGTGCCAGCTTGGAAGAAAGGGGCAGGCTGGGTACGGTGGCTCACACCTGCCATCCTATCATTTTGGGAGGCTGAGGCCAGCAGATTGCTTGAGGCCAGGAGTTTGAGACCAGCCTGTGCAACATAAGGAGAACCCCATCTCTCCAAAAAAGTAATTAGCTGGGCATGGTGGTGTGCACCTGTAGTCCCAGCTATTTGAGAGACTGAGGCAGGAGGATCACATGAGCCTAGAAGTTTGAGGCCACGATGAGCTACGAAGGCACCATTGTACTCCAGCCTGAGGAACAGAGCAAGACCTTGCTTCAAAATTTAAAAAATAAATTAATAAATAAAACAAGAGAGAGAGAGGGCACCATCTCTGTGGCACTATTTGGTTATGTTATATAACTGGTATTTTATTTGGGGAAAACAAAAAGTCCTCCCAGGGATTCATTTCCTCGGATCAAACATCCTTCCAGGTGTTGATATGCGTTCGACACCTGCATTATTCAGCCTAGGTTATTCTGTTTTATTTTACGTAAAACTCTAGTTCAAAATGCAGTTCTTCCTAGAAGAGTGTGTGCCCTTTCTTCTACAGGCTGTGCTAAATCAAAGGTGCTTTAGAAACACCTGCCTGAGGCCAGGTCCAGGCCACACACCTGGGCAGGTGGGGCTCCCCTCCCACCCCCAGGTGCACCCTCTGGGTAGACACAAGATCTGCTGGGCCACAGCCACCACCAAGGATTCTGGTTTCACTGTTGCTAAGGAGAGTGAACTTTTTAAAAAAAACCTTCCCTTTCTTTTCTAATCTGGTAGAAAAACAAAAACCCGGTCAGGAACCAATCAACTGGAAGAGAGTGTGGCTAAATAAAAATAAACATTGCACTTGCCTTTCTCTGACATTAGTTCCCAGGATCTCTTGAGTGGTGGGAGGATCCGTGGCAGAGGTTGTTTTGGAGAGCTCGGCCAAGAGGTCTCTTGCAGGGCCTGACGCCCAACATTTAAGGGGGCAGGAAGAAAGAAGGAGGTTTCCTCTTCTCTCTTTTTTTTTTTTTAATAAGAAGGGGTTTCACCATGTTGGTCAGGCTGGTCTTGAACTCCCGACCTCAGATGATCCGCCCACCTTGGCCTCCAAAGTGCTTGGATTATAGGCGTGAGCCACAGTGCCCGGCCAAGCTTTCCTCTTCTCATATTGCTACCTCTTCCCATCACCTCCCCCTGAACCTCAAGAAAAAGGCTGGGTACAATGGCTCATGTCTGTAATCCCAGTGCATTGGGAGGCTGAGGCAGGAGGATCACTTGAGGCCAGAGGTTTGAGACCAGCCTGGGCAACATAGTGAAACCCTTCTGCTTCTACTTTAAATTTTTTTTTACAGGCTGGGTGTGGTGACTCACACCTATAATCCCAGAAGTTTGAGAGGCCAAGGTGTGCATCTTGCTTGTGCTCAGGAGTTCGAGACCAGCCTGGGCAACATGGCAAAACTCTATCTCTGCAAAAAATACAAAAATTAGCCAGACATGGTGGTATGCACCTGTAGTCCCACATACTTGGAGGCTAAGGTAGAAGGATCACTTGAGCCTGGGAGGCAGAAGTTGCAATGAGCCAAGATCACATCATTGCGCTCCAGCCTGGGTGACAGAGTGAGACACTGTCTCAAAAAAAGAAAAAGAAAAGAAATTAAAATTAAATAAATAAAATATCTCTCTTTTTTTTGAGATGGAGTTTCGCTCTTGCTGCCAAGGCTAGAGTGCAATGGCTCAATCTCGGCTCACCACAACCTTCACCTCCCAGGTTCAAGCAATTCTCCTGCCTCAGCCTCCTGAGTAGCTAGGACTACAGGTGCGGGCCACCATGCCCAGCTAATTTTTGTATTTTTAGTAGGGACGGGGTTCCACCATGTTGACTGGGATGGTCTCAATCTCCTGACCTCGTGATCTGCCTGCCTCAGCCTCCCAAAGTGCTGGGATTACAGGCGTGAGCCACCGCACCCGGCATCTTTTTTTTTTTTTTTAAACAAAGAAGGCTCCTAAGAGCCAGGCTGTGAGCACCGGTGCTATAGGGTGATCAGGTGAAACTGGAGAACATCTGAGTTGGGAGGGAATTCTAACATCTCAGGTGTAAAAGCTTAATTTCACTGACTAAAACTGAAGTCCAGAAAAGGAAAGATGCTTTTGGCAAGGGAACACAGCCAACTGATGGCATAGCTGGCAATAGTACCCAGGATGCTTTTGACACCTCCCACCTCACATACACACACCTTCCCAAGGTGTGATCTCGCTCCAAAAAACTAGCTTCTCTCCGAGTTTTCCCATTTCTATCAGAAGCCCCCTTGCTCTTTTTTTTTTCTTCTTCTTTCCTTTATGGCTATCTTCTATAGGAAGGACAGAAGACTTTTATTCTCAGTTAATAAGATTGGGAATCTTGGCAGGGCGTGATGGCTCATGCCTGTAATCCCAGCACTTTGGGAGGCTGAGGTGGGTAGATCACCTGAGGTCAGGAGTTTTGAGACCAGCCTGGCCAACATGATGAAAACCTGTCTCTACTAAAAATACCGAATTAGCCAGGCGTGGTGGCACATGTCTGTAATCCCAGCTACTCAGGAGGCTGAGGCAGGAGAATTGCTTGAACCCAGGAGGCAGAGGTTGCGGTGAGCCAAGATAGCGTCATTGCACTCCAGCCTGGGCAACAAGAGTGAAACTCCATCTTAAAAAATAATAATAACAATATTAAAAATAAATAAAAAGATTGGTACTCTTGAGAGACTGAAAGAAAAGGGCAAATCAGTAAAGGAAAAAGATTGGGACTCTGAGAGTCTTTCTTATTTTTCTTATCACACGTGTGCAAGTAACAAATCCTATTGAGGCTTACTTTAAAATACCTTAATCTCTCTTCCACCCTAGGCTTCAGTCCATGCCTCCTGCTACCCGCCACCTCTGACCTCTCTCCAGGCCACCTGGTAGATAGGTAATATATTGATGGTAGCTTACAGTTTCCATACACGTACATGGCATCACTGTTCTGTGTTCTACATGCATTATTTGATTTATTCCTCTAAAAGACCCTATAAGCTGGATGCTTTCATTACCCCCATTTTATAGATTAAGAAAATAGACTCAGCACAGTTAAATAATATTTCTAAGCTCTAACAGCAAGCAAGGAGCAGAACTGGGATTTTAGTTATTTATTTTTTATTTTATTTATTTATTTATTTAGAGACAGAGTCTTGCTCTGTTGCCCAGGCTGGAGTGCAGTGATGTGATCTCGGCTCACTGCAACCTCCGCCTCCCAGGTTCAAGTGATTCTTCTGCCTCAGCCTCCCAAGTAGCTGGGATGACAGGCACGTGCCACCATGCCTGACTAATTTTTGTATTTTTAGTAGAGACGGGTTTCGCCATGCTGGCCAAGCTGGTCTCGAACTCCTGACCTCAGGTGATCTGCCCACCTCTGCTTCCCAAAGTGCTGGGATTACAGGTGTGAGCCACCACGCCTGGCCAGAACTGGGATTTTAGAAGAACCAAGTGGTCTGGTGCCAAAGTCCAAACTCCAAAATACTAACCATATTGCTTTTCTCTGAAGCACCAATGTGACCATGTCACTCCTGTGCTCAAGTCTCTTCAGCGGCTCCCTTCTGTGGTTCTTCAAATTCCCAGTTGGGCAATAAAGGCTCTTGAATGCTTTGTCTCTCACTCTCCTGCAGGTAAGTTAATGAACTTTGCTGGGTCTCACATTCCTCATCTATTGCTTGAGTATGATAATACTAACCCTCTCATGAGGCTGTCAGGAGGATTGAAGGAGGCACCCAGGTATAGCACTAAGCTCGCTCCTCAGCACGAAGTGACACAATGGGTGTAAGTGATCATTTCCTTACCTTTGGACTCTGTTTCTCAGGACTTACTGATAGGACTCCTTTGTCCAGAATGTTGCTTGTTCCTAAACTGAATGTGAATGTAATTTTTCCCTTCCTAGAAATGTTCCCCACTCTCACATGCCAACATCTCCAAATCTTTTCACATCCAACCATCCTCCAATCACTCTTCTTCAGTGCCCCCACCCCTTCTACTAATTCAAATTGCCGGGACACTTATTTGTTATTTATTTATTTATTTATTTTGAGACAGAGTCTCGCTCTGTCACCTAGGCTGGAGTGCAATAGCACGATCTTGGCTCACTGCAACTTCCACCTCCAGGGTTCAAGAAATTCTCCTGCCTCAGCCTCCCGAGTAGCTGGGACTACAGGCTCGAACCACTGCGCCCGGCTAATTTTTGTATTTTTAGTAGAGACAAGGTTTCATCATGTTGGCCAGGCTGGCCTCAAACTCCTGACCTCAAGTGATCTGCCCACCTCAGCCTCCCAAAGTGCTGGGATTACAGATGTGAGCCACCACACCCGGCTTCAGAGACACACGTATTCTCATCTTTTTTTCCACACCGCTATTTGTTTACTCATGTGTTAAACATTTATCAAGTGCTTACTCTAGTAATACCAATACCTGGCATAATGGTAATTGACTTAATGCTATTTTCAGTTTCTGATGGGTTTACAGGGATGTAACCCCATCTTACACTTGTTTGGTTGCTTTTTTTTCTTTCTTCCTTTTTTTTTTTTTTGAGACGGAGTTTCACTCTTGTTGCCCAGGCTGGAGTGCAATGGTGCGATCTCCGCTCACTGCAACCTCCACCTCCTGGGTTCAAGCGATTCTCTTACCTCAGCCTCCCGAGTAGCTGGGATTATAGGCATGCGCCACCACGGCTGGCCAATTTTTTGTATTTTTAGTAGAGACGGGGTTTCTCCATGTTGGTCAAGTTGGTCTCAAACTTCTGACCTCAGGTGATCTGCCTGCCTCAGCCTCCCAAAGTGCTGGGATTACAGGCGTGAGCCATCGCGCCCAGCAGCTTGTTTTTTTGTTTTCGGTTATTATTTTTTGTCTTATTTCCCCCCTTTTTGTGGAGAACGGGGTCTTGTATTACCAAGGCAGGTCTCGAACTCCTGGGCTCAAGCTATCCTCCCACCTCCTCCTCTCTAAGAGCTGGGATTACAGGCGTGAACCACCATGCCCGGTAGACAAGGAGCATCTGGATTTGACTTGATACTTTACAAAGGGCCCCATACCACAGCTCTGCGTCTGTAAATCCTCACAAAAGCCTTGGAAGGGATTCCCATTTTTAGGCTGCCCTAATTTTACCAGCTGGTGGTAAACCCTGGTGTCAGCATCAGGGTTCCTGGGGATCCAGTGGCGATGCTGACAGGACCTCTGTCTTCAGGAAATGTATTGCCAGGTCTGTCCCACAGACCCTGACTGATGGATTAAATCAGTACTCAGACACAGGTATACAGTGTAAGAGCAGCTAGGGGAGTGCCTGCTTCTGGCGGCCAGAGAGCAGCCCTGAGAAGCTAGAGCTGCTTGCTTTTTTTTTTTTTTTTTTTTAAAAGACGGGGTTTCACCGTGTTGGTCATGCTGGTCTTGAACTCCCGACCTCAGGTGATCCGCCCGCCTTGGCCTCCAAAGTGCTTGGATTACAGCCGTGAGCCACCGCGCCTGCCCGAGCCGCTTGCTTTTATTCAGTGCAGGCACAATGCTGAAAACCTGGAGCCCACACAACCTGCAGGTAATCACTCCAGCTCAGGAGACAAGAGTGAAACTCAGTCTCAAAAAAAAAAAAGAGACTGGGTCTTGGGTCCAGGCTGGGTGCAGTAGCATGATCATAACTCACTGCAGGTTCAAACTCCTGGGCTTACGTGATCCTCCCACCTCAGCCACCTGAGTAACTGAGACTACAGCCATGCACCACCATACCAGGCTAATTTTAAAATATTTCTGTAGAGATGGAGTCTTACTATGTTGCCCTGGCTGGTCTCAAACTCCTGGCCTCAAGTGATCCCCCTATGCCAGCTTCCTGAAGTGCTGGATTATAGGTGTGAGCCAGTGTTCCCGGCTAGATGGCCAAATCCAAATTAATCAAATGACACATGAATCAAATCCAAAGAAGGAATCACAGGAACCCAAACATGGAGCCAGTCAGTCAGAAGTTCTGGAGGCCCAGACTTGTGACTGGTGTCTGACAGCAGGGCAGTCTTGTGGACCGAGCCCTCACCGTGGGATCCGATGCTCTCTCCAGGTAAATAGTGTCAAAATTAAATTGGAAGACACCCAACTGGTGTCTGCTGCAGAACTGACTGCTTGATTGACGCGTGGAAAAGAACCCCCACACATTTGGTCACAGGTGTCTTCTGTGCTGATTATTGTTGTTGAGTGAGAGAATTTTTTAAAAATCGCTTTGAGTTTGAGTTTTCCAGATTCTTTCACCCTTTAGCCAGCTGGTTCATTTACTCTCTTGCAAATACGGCTGACAGATCCTATTTGCTTATGCTCAGAAAGTCCTGTCTGTAAGGTAGTCTCCCTACCTGCTTCTCAGAGTGTACCCATTCTTTTCTTTTCTTTTTTTATTTTTATTTTTTTGAGACAGAGTCTCTCTCTGTTGCCCAGGCTGGAGCACAGTGGTGCAACCTCGGCTCGCTGCAAGCTCCGCCTCCCGGGTTCAAGCCATTCTCCAGCCTCAGCCTCCAGATTAGCTGGGATTACAGGTGCCCGCCACCACGCCCAGCTTATTTTTTGTATTTTTAGTAGAGACGAGGTTTCACCATGTTGGCCAGGCTGGTCTTGAGCTCCTGACCTCAGGTGATCCGCCCACCTCGGCCTCCCAAAGTGCTGGGATTACAGGCATGAGACACTGCACCCAGCCTAGTGTACCCATTCTTTAAGGCCCTGCTCCCATCCCTTCTCCCTACCACTGTCCCTGCCTCCTCCCCAGCCAGTTGTCTTTCTCTCCTGTAAACTCTAATATTTCCCATTTATCTCTTGCTATATGTAGCTGGTGACCTTTGATCACCTCCCTTATCTTTGCTCACATTTTATTTTCCCAGCTAGTCTGTAAACTTCTTGAAGGCTAGACTCATGCCTTGCACACCATTGTATCTTCTTTGGTCCCTGGTGCATGGCCTGCCTAGAGTGGATATTTGGTCATTTCTTTTTCATTGATTGGTTTTATAACCACCATAATATGAACTCCTTAATGTGGCCCTACATGGATTGGTCTCTGCCACCCTCTTTGGCCTCATTTGTATCTCCTTCCCCTTTACATTTTATACCTAGCCATCCTCAATACCAGCCAGTTCCTTAGAAATTCCATGGGCCGGCCGGGCATGGTGGCTCACGCTTGTAATCCAAGCACTTTGGAGGCCAAGGCGGGCAGATCACCTGAGGTCGGGAGTTCAAGACCAGCCTGACCAACATGGTGAAACCCCGTCTTAAAAAAATAATAATAAAAAAAAAATAAAGAGATTCCATGGGCCAGGCATGGTGGCTCACACCTGTAATTTGAGCACTTTGGGAGGCCGAGGCGGGCAGATCACTTGACATCAGGAGTTCAAGACCAGCCTGACCAACATAGTGAAACCCCATCTCTACTAAAATACAAACATTAGCCAGCCATGGTGGTGCATGCCTGTAATCCCAGCTACTTGGTAGGCTGAGGCAGGAGAATTGCTTGAACCCAGGAGGCAGGAGTTGCAGTGAACAGAGATCGCCCCACTGCCCCCTAACCTGGCTGACAGAGCAGAGACCCTGTCTGAAAAAAAAAAAAAAAGAGAGAAAAAAAAGAAATTCCAGCATGACACCTCACACAGCTTCCTTTCCTGAACACTCATCTCTTCTGTCTGGTTGACTCTTCTCAACCTTTGCATCTCAATCTTGGAATTACTTCCTAATGAGAAGTCTTCCCCTGGACTTCATTAGAAAGCACAAATTAGTAAGGTTGGACCAGCAAAATGGTGTATGTGTAAGAGAGAGCATTTAGCAAGAGGAAATGGGAAACACTCACATCCACCCATATTCATGAGTTTGCCCCAGCTTCTTTTCCTGTCCCCTAGTTCCCTCTGGATGCCAGCCATCTGAAATTACTCATGGGACCTCTGAATGCGCTTTGCTTTATTATACTTCCGTGTATTTGTACACACTTTTCTTCCTTTAAAATTTTTTTTTTGAGGCAGGGTCTTACTCTGTCACCCAGGCTGTAGTACTGTGGCACCAAGCTGTCTCATTGCAACCCCCACCTCCCGGGTTCAAGCAATTCTGCTACTTCAGCCTCCAGAGTAGCTGGAACTACAGGCATGTGCCACCACGCTCGACTAATTTTCATATTTTTTAGTAGAGAGGGAGTTTCACCATATTGGCCAGGCTGGTCTCGAACCCTGACCTCAAGTGATCCTCCCACCTTGGCCTCTCAAAGTGCTGGGATTACAGGTGTGAGCCACCATGCCCAGCCACTACACACTACACACTTTTCATTTTTTCATTCTTCCTAGGATTCCATTTAATAAATACCCTTCCTCCCTCCCTCCACCCCTTTCTCTCTCTCTCTTTCTTTCTTTTTTTTAAGAGATGGGGTCTCTCCATGTTGGCCAGGCTGGTCTCGAACTCCTGACCTTAGGGGATCTGCCCACCTCAGCCTCCCATCTTTCTTTCATTCTTTTATTCTCTCTCTTTCTTTCTTTCCTTCTTTCTTTCTCTTCTTCCTTCTTTCCTTCCTTCAGTATGTATGACATACAAGTGTCTTGTTATTTTTCATGCTATATAGTCATTGCTTTTCCAATCTGTTTCTCCACTATCATGTGCTTCTTCTTGGTTGAATGATCCTCAAATAACTAGGTCGTTCTACAGGCCCTAGCAAAGCATCGACAATCAGTTTGGAGCTACAGAAATCCTACAGAGTTGTGAAAAGGAAAACATCAACTGGATGAAAAGCCTGTGGGGAAGGGAACAAGTAAATAAGGTTAAGAAGAATGTCTTAGAAATAATCACAGGACTCATTCACCATTGATCACAGTGCAAGTTGACTCAACCGGATTTTGTCAGGCAATTTGGTGCTTCACACGAAAATTTTAATTACGTACATCCTTAAACCGCGAAATATCACTTTAGGAAGTCCATTCAATAAAAGCACTTATTTGGTAGTCAAAGATACATGAAAAGGTTAACCATCACAATATTACTTGTAAGAATAAACAAATTTGGGGAAGCTGAAGCAGGTGGGAGCCTGAGGTCAGGAGTTCAAAACCAGCCTGGCCAACATGGTGAAACGGTGTCTCTACTAAAAATACAAAAATTAGCTGAGCGTGAAGGCACACATACTCGGGAGGCTAAGACAGGAGAATTACTTGAACCTGGGAAGCGGAGTTTGCAGTGAGCCGAGATCGCGCCACTGCACTCTAGCCTGGGCGACTGAGCGAGACTCCGTCTCAAAACAACAACAACAACAAACAATAAAAAAAATGGAAATAGCAGAAATGCTCATCAAGGAGAGATTAACTAAATTAATTGTGGGATTGCGGTGCATCCATACAATGAAAGACCATGCAGCTATTAAAAAGGAGGTTGGGCAGAGCGCAGTGGCTCCCGCCTGTAATCCCAGCACTTTGGGAGGCCAAGGCAGGAGGATCACCAGGCCAAGAGATTGAGACCATCCTGGCCAACATGGTAAAACCCCATCTGTACCAAAAATACAAAAATTAGCTGGGTGTGGTGGCCTACTCCTGTAGTCCCAGCTACTCAGGAGGCTGAGGTGGGAGAATCATTTGAACCCGGGAGGCGGCGGTTGCAGTGAACCAGGGTGGCGCCACTGCACTCCAACCTGGTGACAGATTGAGACTCCATCTCAAAAAAAAGGAGGTAAAGCTATATGTCTGGAAGCCAGAAGTCCACAACATATAGTTAAAAGAAAAAGCAAGTGGCAAAATAGTCTAAATTTATTAACCCAATTTTGGGGTCAACTTTATTGAGGTACAATTTAAATGCAATAAAATTCACCAATATTAAGTGTGCAATAAATGAGTTTTAACAAATATTAATCACTACCACAATCATAAAATTGATAGAATGTTTCCATCACCCCCCAGAAATTACCTTGAAGCCTTTTGCAGTCATTCTACACCCCTACCCTCTGCCTCTTGGCAACCGCTGATCTGCATTTTATAAGTAAGATTTTCGACTTTTTTTTTTTTTGACTGAGTCTTTCTCTATTGCCCAGGCTGGAGTACAGTGGCTGGATCTCAGCTCACTGCAGCCTCTGCCTCGCGGGTTCAAGTGATTCTCCTGCCTCAGCCTCCTGAGTAGCTGGGATTACAGGTGCACGCCCCCACGCCCAGCTAATTTTTGTGTTTTTAGTAGAGATGGGGTTTCACCATGTTGGCCAAGCTGGTCTTGAACTCCTACCTCAGGTGATCCACTCACCTTGTCCTCCCAAAGTGCTGAGATTGCAGGAGTGAGCCACCAAGCCCGGTCATAGATTTTTTTTACCTTTTTAGCATTTCACGTAAACGGAATCATGTACTTACTATACAGTCTTGAGTCTGACTCTTTTCAGTTATGAAGCTTTTGAGATTCATTCATGTTTTACATATCAGTGGTTCATTCTTTTTTATTGCTGAGTAATATTTCATTGTAAGGTTTTACTACAATTTATATATTCATTTACCAGTTCTTGGGCATTTGGATTGATTCTAATTTTTTTTTGTTTTGTTTTTTTGAGATAGAGTCTAGCTCTATCTCCCAGGCTGAAGTGCAGTGATGCGATCTCCTCTCACTGCAACCTCCACCTCTGTGGTTCAAGTGATTCTCCTGCCTCAGCTTCCTGAGTAGCTGGGAACAGGTGCCTACCACCATGCCTGGCTAATTTTTGTATTTTTAGTAGAGACAGGGTTTCACTGTTTTGGCCAGGCTGGTCTCAAACTCCTGACCTTGTGATCCGCCCACCTCTGCCTCCCAAAGTGCTGGGATTACAAGCCTGAGCCACCATACCCAGGCCCCAGCTTTTAATGAATATGAATAAAACCACTATAAATATTTCTATACAGATTTATTTAATTAAACTTTTTATTTTGAGATAATTGTATATTCACGTTGTAAGAAATAATACAGAGATTGTTTCTTTAGGTAAGGAGAAAAAAAAAAGAGAGATCCTTTGATCCAGCTTCCCCTAGTGGTAACACCTTGTAAAACATAGTAAAATATCACAACCAGGATATTGACATTGATGAAGTCAAGATACAGACAGTTCCATCATCACAGGGACCCCTCATGTTGCCCTTTTATAGCGACACTCACCTCTTTCCCCCTCCCCAGCACCTGGCAACTACTAATCTCTTTTCCATAATTTTGTCATTTGAAGAGTGTAATATAGATAAATGTAAGCCTACAATATACAATTTGAAAGGATTGGCTATTTTCACTCAGCTTAATTACCTAGATTCATTTTATATATATATATATATATATCAATAGCTTACTCCTTTTTATTGCTGAGTAGTGTTCTGTGGTATGGATATACTATGGCTTGCTTAACCATTTACCTATGGAATGCCTCTGGTTTTGGCTCTTACGAATAAAAGTCGCCATGGACATTTGTGTGAATGTAAGTTTTCTTTTCTCTGAGACGAATGCCCAAGAGAGCAGTTGCTGGGTTGTATGGTAGTGTCATGCACAGTTTTATTTTTAAAAACTGCTAAACTGTTTCCCAGTGTGGTTGTGTCATTTCACATTCCGACCAGCAATTTGAGTGGTCCAGTTTCTCTACATCTTTCCCCACATTTGGTTTTGTCATTATTTTTCATTTTAGCCATTCTGCTAGGCTAAAATAAAAATTTTTTTAAACTTTTTTTTTTTTTGGTATTTTTAGTAGAAACAGGGATTCACCATGTTGGCCAGGCTGGTCTTGAACTCCTGACTTCAAGTGATTCCCTGCTTCAGCCTCCGAAAGTGCTGGGATTACAGGTGTGAGCCACCATGCTTGGCCTAAAATAAAAGACATTATTATGCTAGGTGCAAAATATTTCACCATGGTTTTATTTTGTATTTCCCTAATGGCTAATGAGGTTGAACAGTTTTCATGGGCTTGTCTGCCACCTGTATAGCCTCCTCACGAAATGACTGTTCATGTCTTACCTGTTTTCTAATTGGATTCTTTTTACAAGTTTGTAAGTTCGCAAGTTTGGGGGCTTCCTAAAACCACCCTCAGGTTTGGTACTTGGCTATAGTGAATACCCAAGTGATCCTCATGCCTCAGCCTCCCAAAGTGCTAGGATTACAGGCATGAGGCACTGCATCCAGCCAATAATTCTTTATATATTCTGGATACAAATACTTTGACAGATACATATTTTGCTCGTATACCCAGACTTGCCTTTTCATTTTCTTTCTTTTTTTTTTTTTTTTTGAGATGGAGTTTTGCTCTTGTTGCCCAGGCTGGGGTGCAGTGGCACGATCTTGGCTCACTACAACCTCTGCCTCCCAGGTTCAAGCGATTCTCCTGCCTCAGCCTCCCAAGTAGCTGGGATTACAGGCATGCACCACCATGCCCAGCTAATTTTGTATTTTAAGTAGAGACAAGGTTTCACCATGTTGGACAGGCTGGTTTCGAACTCCTGACCCCAAGTGATCCACCTGCCTCGGCCTCCCAAAGTGCTAGGATTACAGGCTTGAGCCACCATGCCCGGCCGCCTTTTCATTTTCTTAATAGTATTATTTGAAGAGCAAATTAAAAAATTTTTTTTGAAGCCCTATTCATCATTTTTCCTGCTTTTGTGGTCTATTTAATATATGCCCAACCCAAAGTCACAAAGATGTTCTTCTGTATTTTATTCTAGAAATGTTCTGGTTCTAGTTCTCACATTCAGGTCTATTTTTCATTTCAAGGCAATTTTTGCAGATAGTATGAGGTAAGGGTTGAGGCTCATTTGTTTTTTTTTTTTGTTTATTTATTTATTTCCGCCCCCCCGCCCCCCACCGCCGCCCCAACCCCCAGGCTCATTTGTTTACATGTGGATATCAATTATTACAGTATGACATGTGGAAAAGTCAATTTTCTTTTTCTTTTTTTTTTTTTTTAAGACAGGGTTTCACCATGTTGGTCAGGCTGGTCATGAACTCCCAACCTCAGGTGATCTGCCTGCCTTGGCCTCCAAAGTGCTTGGATTACAGGCGTGAGCCACCACGCCCGGCCCAGGAGTCAATTTTCTGAATGAATTGCCTTGGCATCTGTAAGGAGTTACCCAAACCACATAGTCAGAGGGAACAATCCCTGTAAGACTGCCCTGACTTAGACAACAACTGCAAGTTTGCAGTTTCCTGAAACCGCCCTCCGTTTTGGTACTTTGCTAGAATGACTCACAGAACTCAGGAAAGTGCTATGTGTACAATTACAACTTTATTATAGCAATGGGATAGAAATTTGAACCAAACAAAGGAAGAGACTCATAGGGTGTGGTCCGGGAGGGTTGCAAACACGAAACTTTCACTGTCGTCAGGAATGTGTTCTACCAGCATTTATGTGTGAAAATTTGCTTGGAGTATTCTCAACCAGGGAAAACTTACCTGAACTCTGGTATCCAGAGATTTTATTGAGGTTTTCTTACAGGCATGATTGGTTGAGCCCATGTGGTTGTACTCAATCTCCCGCCCCCTCCTCCCTAGAGGTTGAGCTGATGCCACATGTCACAGCCTCAGCCCTCTTATCAGAGGGTTGGTCTTCCTGCCATGGCCAACCCCCACCCTGAGTCATGTTACAGCATAAATATCAGGTGTAGTTCCAAGGGCCCATCAAATAACAAAGACACCCTTGGCCAGCCAAGTGGCTCAAGCCTATACTCCCAGCACTTTGGGAGCCTGAGGCGGGTGGATCACGAGGTCAAAAGATCGAGACCACCCTGGCCAACATGGTGAAACCCTGTCTCTGTAAAAATTAAAAAGAAAAAACAAAGACACCCTTAACACTCAGGAAATTCCGGCCAGGCGCGGTGGCTCACGTCTGTAATCCTAGCACTTTGGGAGACTGAGGTGGGTGGATCACCTGAGGTCAGGAGTTCAAGACCAGTCTGGCCATCATGGTGAAACCCCATCTTTAAAAAAAAAAAAAAAAAAAAGGCTGGGTGCGGTGGCTCACGCCTGTAATCCTAGCACTTTGGGAGGCCAAGGTGGGTGGATCACCTGAGGTCAGGTGTTCAAGACCAGCCTGGCCATCATGGTGAAACCCCATCTTTATTTTTTAAAAAAAATTAAAAAAAAATTAAAATAAAATAAAATAAATAAAAACACTCAGGAAATGCCAAGAGTGTAGAAGGAGCTGGGGGAAAAGGCCAGACTTCCTTGTAGGGGGACACATTTTTTACTACATAGCGTCTTTGTCAAAAACAAATATAAAATGTGGTTCATATGTACAGGTTTAGTTTATATATGTGTACGTATAGATTTATTTTTGGTCTCTCTTTTGTTCCATAATCTAGCAGATGGAATTTTCTATGTAAAGAATTCTGTAATGATTTTTTTTAAATATGGACCGCTTGCAAATTTGTATGTCATCCTTGCGCAGGAGCCATACTAATGTTCTGTCTCATTCCAGTTTTATCATGCATGTTATTGAAATGAGTACTGCATAATTTTTAAACAATGTGCATACAGTACTTCCATAGAAAGGAAAACATGATAAGAATATAAGGAAAAATTCGCCCCGTGCTGTGGTATGTGCCTGTAGTCCCAGCTACTCGGGAGGCTGAGGCTGGAGGATCTCTTGAGCCCAGGAGTTCTGTGCTGTAGTGCGCTATGCCGATCAGGTGTCCGCACTAAGTTCGGCATCAATATGGTGACCTCCTGGGAGCGGGGGACCACCAGGTTGCCTAAGGAGGGGTGATCCGGCCCAGGTCGGAAACGGAGCAGGTCAAAACTCCCGTGCTGATCAGTAGTGGGATGGCGCCTGTGAATAGCCACCGCACTCCAGCCTGGGCAACATAGCGAGACCCCATCTCTATTAAAAAAAAAAAAGAATATAAGGAAAAATAATCTGCTTAAGTAGAAAAAATAATTCTACATAATAGCTGAAATACAACATTAGGGAAACTTCCCAGGAAATATAGCAAAAAGATAAAGAGATAGAAAGTAGAAGAGGAAAGGTTAGGAAGTTAAGAGTACTAATTCAGGGGATCTTAAATCTGAATACCAGTGTTTCCAGAAAGAAAAAAGGGAAAAGAAGGGGCAAAGCAATCAATGATATAATTCAAGAACAGAAGGAACTGTGACATTTAAGAGTCAATAAATAGCACCATTTTAGGAAGCGAGAGATTTTATTGTCTCTAAAAATGAAAAAATTGGCTATATACAAAATTTAGGAATCAAAATGGATTTAGACTTGTCATCAGCAACATTAGAAGCCAAAATACAATGAAGCGATGCCTTTAAAATTCTGAAAGATGTAACTCCCAATCCGGAATTCTGTACCTATCCATACAATCAACTGAGTATAAGAGTAGAAAAAAATATTTTCGGGCCGGGCGTGGTGGCTCACACCTGTAATCCCAACACTTTGGGAGGCCAAGGCAGGTGGGTCACTTGAGGCCAGGAGTTCGAGACCAGTTTGGCCAACATGGTGAAACCACATCTCTAAAAAAAATAAATAAATAAATCTAAAAAAAAAGAAAAAAATTTTTTCAAATATGTAAGGTTTCAAAAATTTGATCTATCATGCACCCCTTCTCTATAAGCTACTGGAGAAGATACTCCACCCAAAGACAAAGTTGCCGGGTCTGTCCCACAGACCCTGTCTGTTTGAAATGAGTAGACACAGGTATGCAGTGTAAGAGCAGCTAGGGGACTGCCAGGCTCTAGTGGCAAAAGTGCAGCAGCCCCAGGAAGCTGGAGCTGCTGGCTTTTATTCAGTGCATAGGTAATGCTGAAAGCCTGGAGCCAACACAACCTGTAGGTAATTAACATTTATTGTTCCCTTTTCAGAGAACAGTCATGAGCACAGATGATCAAAGGTCAGTTCCTGGTCAACTTGAGTAAACAAGCCTAAGATAAATTCCCCTATACTCCCTTTTTTTTTCTTTTTTTTTTTCTTGTAGCCTTATACTCCGTTGTACCTAATCCTTGCCCTTTACCTCAGGGTTATATAGAACAGCTGCCTTCAGCTATTCTCCCCCGAAGCCTTGCAGAGCCTTCTGACCTTTCAGAAGGCCTACTGCTTTCCCTACAGTTTCTCCCACCACTCTTGACCAGTCTCCTACATCTCCCCCTTTCCTGCTTTTTGCCTCATGTTTTGTTGATTGAAGCATACAAATGTGTGCAGCAACAGGATTGACAGACGCAGCAGTTACAGCTTGTGTTCCGGCTTTGCATCCTCGAACCAGTAAATAACACAAGACAAACATGAGTATAATCAGTATTATTCTTTCCCAATCAAGGAGCCATATGTATGTTACTTGGCACCTCAGTCCAGTGTGTACCATTACTGAGGGACCCCACCAGGGGTATGTCAATCCCTTCTAGTCAGTCACGTTGTTAGAGGCTAGGAAGAGGGTGTCTGCCCAAGTAGCAAGGTGGAAAAGAGGCAGATGTAGAGGATGGGCCCAATAAAGTCTAATAGGTACAGGTAGCAGGCAAAGTGAGAGAATAAAAAAGGTTAATACCCTATGAGAGTTGCAGCAGAAAGTATAGCAAGGACAAATTACCTGGAGTGAATGGTGTCTGCATCTGGAGCAGGATTCACTCGGCCTCCTGAGCTGTCTTCTTCGGCCTCCCCAGGTAATGTCGGGGGCCTGTGTCGCCCAAGGAAGCCTCATCATCCTGGGCTGCGGGTCCTGCAGGGTCATTTCTCATACCAGGTTGGGTCCTGGCCATGCCATGAGAAGGTTTGCTGCATCGTGCTGGACTCCAAAGAGGACCTGAGGGGATGTGAACACAAGCGTATCCTCTTCCCCACGTTAGCAAATCATTTGGACCACACCATACATTACTATTTACATCTCTCTATAAAACTGCAGGTTTTATATCTTGAGTGATTTTTGCAAAGTGCTTTTCTATAGCTGATTGAAATTGATCATCTAAATTTAAGAAATTAAGGGTCAATAAGACTTGTGCCAATAGTGTTGCAGAGTCCTTCCTCATATTCCCGCTTTTTTGTTTTCTGAGCCTAGTTTTGAGGATGGAGTGGGCGCTTTCTACTATGGCCTGTCCTTGGGGATTGCACAGGATACCCGTAACATGTTGAACATTCCATCTGTGACAAACTTGTTGAAATTGTGAGCTGGTGTAAGCCGGACCATTATCAGTTTTAATTTTTGTGGGCCGTCCCATACATGCAAAAGTTAAGAGAAGATGTTTCATGACATATCGGGCAGACTCTCCAGGAAGAGTATGTGCACTAATTAGGTGGGACTAGGTGTCATGTACATATTTTTGTTTTCCAAATTCAGGGATGTGCCTGACCTGTTTGCCGTAACTGATTAGGTTCCAGTCCTCTAGAGTTAACACCTGTTAAAGGAGGGGACGTGCCTGAATTTGGAAATCCAGGAGGAGAATCTAAAATAGGAAAGAAGCAAGGAGATTCCCTGGGGAGGATAGTAAAGGGAAATGATAATAGCTGTGTACAAGGCGCGAAGAACAACCATTTCCATTTGGAAAAGTGTGACTCAAGAAACAGGTTGAGAACTATCATCACCCAAAAATCCTCACTGGTAGAATATCTTCTTCAAACTTGAGGACAATTTATCCATATTTGTCACAGCTTCATCAAATACTACAGAAATTCCCACTCACCTCTCTATATTCTGCTGGTACAATCAGCTGAGCATACTAATTTCACAAAACGCTCCCATTTCTGAAGTGTTGTGCTTTGACCTATTCTTGAGAGCTGAACCTAGGCTATCATAAACTTAAAAGCAGAAAATGCAAAGCATCCTTCCCCCTCTGACCCTATTTCTTTTTTTTTTTTTTTTGGATGGAGTCTTGCTCTCACCAGGCTGGAACACAGTGGCTTGCATGCCACCATGCCCAGCTAATTTTTGTATTTTTAGTAAAGACAGGGTTTTACCATGTTGGCCAGAATGATCTCGATCTCTTGACCTCGTGATCTGCCTGCCTCAGCCTCCCAAAGTGCTGGGATTTCAGGCGTGAGCCACTGTGCCCAGCCCTGCTCTAACCCTATTTCTACAGGGTCTTCAGTGCCTGGCCCATACTGCAGCTCTGCCAGATGCCCAGACACAGGTGAACCCTCATGGTTAGAGACTTATCCACCTGAAACTAATGAAACAGAAGCCCCATATTCATATATGCCCTTCCTAAGGCCCTGAACCTATATTTGTAATTTTGAACTTAAAATTTTACTGAAGTGTCCTCCAAATTACATAATCTTCAGACCCCACAAATCCTAGATCTGGCCCTGTGTGTGTGTGATTGTTTTTTTCTTTTTTTGGTATTTCCTCTCCTCTAATTAGGAAGATACATGTGTTTTTTGTTCATTGGTTTGTTTTCTTGTTTTTGAGACGGAGTTTTGCTCTTGTTGGCCAAGCTGGAGTGCAATGGCGCAATCTTGGCTCACTGTAACCTCCGCCTCCCGGGTTCAAGAGATTCTCCTGCCTCAGCCTCCCGAGTAGCTGGGATTACAGGCATGTGCCACCACGCCTGGCTAATTTTTTGTATTTTTAATAGAAAAGGGTCTTTTTTTTTTTTTTTTTTTTTTTAGAGACGGGGTCTCGCTACGTTGCCCAGGCTGGAGTGCAGTGGCTATTCACAGGCAGGATCCCACTACTGATCAGCATGGGAGTTTTGACCTGCTCAGTTTCTGACCTAGGCCAGTTCACCCCTCCTTAGGCAACCTGGTGGTCCCCCACTCCCGGGAGGTCACCATATTGATGCCGAGCTTAGTGCGGACACCTGATCAGCATAGCGCACTACAGCACAGAACTCCTGGGCTCAAGTGATCCTCCCATCTCAGCCTCCCGAGTAGCTGGGATTACAGGCATGCACCACTGTGCCTGGCAGAGACGGGGTTTTACCATGTTAGCCAGGCTGGTCTTGAACTCCTGACCTCAGGTGATCCACCCACCTAGGCCTCTGAAAGTGCTGGGCTTACAGGCGTGAGTCACTGCACCTGGCCTTGTTTTTGTTTTGAAATGAAGTCTCACTATGTTGCCCAGGCTGGACCAGAACTCCTGTGTTCAAGTGATCCTCCCATCTCAGCCTCCTGAGTAGCAAGGTCTACAGGCACATGCCACCATGCTCTGACTTCTCCAAAAGAGGCTTTTAAAGACTCAGGAAGGTTGAAATTATAGTATAACCCAGCAATTCTATTCAGCTCGTTTCCCCAGGAGATTTCAGGTAATACTGGCAATAGTGCTCCTTCCTTACACAGCTAGGTTTGTGCTGGCCACTCAGCTATTCAAATCTAAGCAGTAGATTGTTTAGGGATATGTCATATAGGGGGCAAAACTATAAAGCAAACAGTAACGATTAACATTAAAAGTAGTACAGTGGTTACCTGGGGAGAAGGTGGTAGTCAGGGAAAGCTGAGACTGCAGGGAGGTACACAGCTGAGCTTCAGGGTACTAGTGGGTGATAGGTGTTTGTCTTATTATTATTTTATTATTTTGAAAGAGGGTCTTGTTCTGTCGCCCAGGCTGGAGTGCAGTGGCGTGATCATGGCTCACTGCAGCCTCCTCCCGCCTCAGCCTCTGGGGTAGCTAGGACTACAGGTGTGTGTCATTATACTCTGCTAGTTTTATTTCACGGTTTTGTTTGTTTCTTTGGCGGGGGGTGTGTGTGTGTGTGTTGTAGAGCTGGGGGTCTCATTAAGTTGTCCGGGCTGGTCTCAAACTCCTGGTTTCAAGCCATCTTTCCACCTCAGCCTCCCAAAGTGCTGAGATTACAGGTGAGAGCCGCCACATCCGGCCTCATTTCATCTTTACATTGTACACATGCGCTTCTGTAAATATGATACATTTTATAATTTTAAAGCCTGGAGAGGTGCCTAAAGCCTACTGTTTCCTCTCTTGGTTCAGTGCCGCAGCCAGAGAACATGTGCAGAGTCACTGTCAACACCAAGTTAAGTATAAAAGGAAATAATGATTTTCTAACATTCTAATAGAGGATAGTGGTTACTGCAATAAAGTCCACTGATAGCGCTGGGAAGGGGTAAAGTCCAGCTGCCTTTTTCAGGCCCTCTTGGTACAACAGCATTTTGCTGGGATAGAGAGCATTCAGAGTTCGGTCCTCAGTGCCACATGTCCAGGGACTTGATGCTAGCCACTCCATGGGGACTTCTCATGCTTAGAGGGGATGCCTATTAGTGATCGGCCACTGTGACTTCCTTGAAGGCTGGAATCATGCTTTATCCATCTCTAAATTCCCAGTGTCTAGCAAAGAACCTACCTACAGCAACAGAATCCAGGGAACTTCCTGGCAATTTGGATACTCGCATGTTCCAAACAGAACATGCATTCCTGCTCTGGAGGCCTAGCTCCCTTCCTGGGGCCTGGTGGCCTTACCCTACAGCCTCGCCCAGAGGTTAAGGATACTTCCACCAAGGATGCACCCCACCTACCTTACTGCCAGCCTCAACATGCTGTCATTTACTCCGGCCAGGACTGACTGCCAACCCTGGCACAGTGCCTTGCTCATTAAAAGGGCTCAGGAAATGGAAGAAGAAATACAGAAGCCCAAGTCACAGGCAGACGTTTCTTTCCCCCAGAGAGGCTACTTGTGGTCTTTGCCTTATCTTCACATATATGATCCCCTAGCCCAGTCTATAGATAGGCTTAAAAATGCAGTTTCTGGCCCGGTGAGGTGGCTCACGCCTACAATCCCAGCACTTTGGGAGGCCCAGGCGGGTGGATCACGAGGTCAAGAGATGGAGACCATCCTGATCAACATGGTGAAACCCCGTCTCTGCTAAAAAATACAAAAATTAGCTGGGCATGGTGGCGCACGCCTGTAGTCCCAGCTACTTGGGAGGCTGAAGCAGCCGAACTCTCCCTGGAGAATTGCTTGAACCCAGGAGGAAGAGGTTGCGGTGAGCCGAGATCGCGCCATTGTACTCCAGCCTGGGTAACAAAAGCGAAACTCCGTCTCAAAAAGAAATAAAATAAAATAAAAATGCAGTTTCTTAGAAATGTTTTTCCGAGTCAGGTCTCGCTCTGCTTTTAGAAAGTGATGGAGAAAGTTGGCCGGCGCGGTGGCTCATGCTTGTAATCCCAACACTTTGGGGGACCCAGGAGGGCGGATCGCGAGGTCAGGAGTCTGAGACCAGCCTGACCAACCTGGTGAAACCCCGTGTCTACTAAAGATACAAAACATTAGCCGGGTGTGGTGGTGCGTGCCTGTAATCCCAGCTACTCGAGGCTGAGGCAGGAGAATCGCTTGAGCCGGGAGGCAGAGGTTGCAGTGAGCTGAGATCGCACCATTGCACTCCAGCCTGGGCGATAAGGCGAGACTCCGCCTCAAAAAAAAAAAGTGCTGGAGAAAATTAGTGCCACCAAGCCAAATACACTCATCAGTTTACCCAGCATTAGAATGCAGCAGCCAGAATTTCAAACACTAGAGGAAGCAGTGAGGACAAAATCCAAAGCCCTTGACAGTCACATGGGGAGTAATTTGACCAGTTAGTTCTATGCTCTTCCTGTTCACAAATATATTCTGCCTTCGGACAAGCAGGTAGTTGCTTTGCCGGGGGAGCCACCAAAGCTGTGTAACGCCTGGGCCACAGCCAGAAATAGTTTAGATTCCAAAAGCTCAGAGTCAAGGCTGCAAGAGCACTTGTTCAGTCCATCAAGAAACAGAACAAGAAGAGAAGTGGCTTAGAAAGGCAGTGATGGGGTCAGGCGCCATGGCTCACGCCTGTAATCCCAGCGCTTTGGGAGGCTGAGGCAGACAGATCACTTGAGCTCAGGAGTTCAAGGCCAGCCTGGCCAATATGGTGAAACCCTGTCTCTACTAACAGATACAAAAATTAGTGGCCAGGTGCGGTGGCTCATGCCTGTAATCCCAGCACTTTGGGAGGCTGAGGCGGGCGGATCACAAGGTTAAGAGATCGAGACCACCCTAGTCAACATGGTGAAACCCCATCTCTACTAAAAATACAAAAATTAGCTGGGCCTGGTGGCACATGCCTGTAGTCCGAGCTACTTGGGAGGCTGAGGCAGGAGAATCGCTTGAACCCAGGAGGCAGAGTTTGTAGTGAGCTGAGATCATGCCACTGCACTCAAGCCTAGCGACAGAGCGAGATTCCATCTCAAACAACAAAACAACAAAAATTTTCCTGGTGTAGTGGCACACACCTGTAAGTCCTAGCTACTTGGGAGGCTGAGGCAGGAGAATCACTTGAACCCGGGAGGTGGAGGTTGTAGTGAGCCAAGATTGCACTACTGCAGTCCAGCGAGACTCTGTCTCGAATGAAAGACAGTGATGGAACCAAGCCTAGGATGGAGGACTCCCACCAGCCACATGTGTACTGTTCTATCTGTGACACTCGGCATCTCTGGTCATTGCCGATTCCATGGTCAAGGGCCTCCCTCCTGCCACAGCAAGGTTTGAGTCTTCCAATTGGCATTCACATAAGGTTTACGTCTATGTAACTGCAAAAAAGAAAAAAAAACTTATTAGCTCAGCTGGCCTGTTGAGTGGATAAATAGTGATTACTCTTTCCTGATTTTATCTTTCTAATGTGACAGGTTTGTGGGGTAAAAATTCTAATTTGCCATCTATTTTGCATTAATTTACATAATGAGCTCTCAAGCCCCTGAGGGTATACCATGAATTAATTTGTGGAATCTGTAATAACCAATTCCAGTTCTGAGGAGTATTAGGACACCCACAATAAATAGAAATGCGTTATTATTATTATTATTTTACCAATTGATACACCCTAGTGGCATTAAAACCTTTTCAGAACAAGGGGGTGTCTATAAATGACTATGTTTGCCTGTAATCTCAGCAGTTTGGGAGGCCGAGGCAGGCAGATCAGGAGGTCAAGAGATCGAGACCATCCTGGCCAACATGGTGAAACCCCGTCTCTACTAAAAATACAAAAATTAGCCAGGTGTGGTGGCACATGCCTGTAGTCCCAGCTACTCGGGAGGCTGAGGTGGAAGGATCACTTGAACCTGGGAGGCGGAGGTTGCAGTGAGCCGAGACTGTGCCACTGTGCTCCAGCCTGGCGACAGAGCAAGACTCTGTCTTAAAAAAAAAAAAAAAAGACTATGTTGTCCTTGTCCCAATTTAGGAAAGAAGATATTGTAAAATCGATATCTCTTACTCTAAATGCCAAAGGGATTAGGCATTTCTGTTCTACCACTGGCTTATTCTGAAATAGAGGCAAGACAGGAAGAAGGGTAATGACTGAGACGGACAGAAGGACAACCTGATTTCGTTTTTTGGAGATGGAGTTTCGCTCTTGTTGCTCAAGCTGGAGTGCAGTGGCGCGATCTCAGCTCACCGCAACCTCCGCCTCCCAGATTCAAGCAATTCTCCTGCCTCAGCCTCCCGAGTAGCTGGGATTACAGGTGTGCGCCACCACGGCCAGCTAATTTTTTGTATTTTTAGCAGAAATGGGGTTTTGCCATGTTACACAGACTGGTCTCAAACTCCTGACCTCACGTGATCCGCCGCGCCCAGCCAGGGGAAGCTGATTTCTAATCATTCATTCACTGGAACAACATTGCTTGAGTCAATCTATGTGTAAGGCTTTGTGTGAGGGGTGACAGATCATCTAATAGGACCCGGGAGATCATGCTTTGAAAAACACCTGATATCTTGCATGTGGTGAAGAAAAAAACACCTGAGAAAGTGCCCGCTGACCCTGGGACGGAGGTGCCCCCACCAGGACGCCTCAACTCCTGACTTCTAGTCAAAGCTTCAACACTCGCTTGCTGTGTGACTTAGGACAAATTACTTCCTCTCTCTGATCCTCAATATTCTAGCTGTGAAACTAGAGGCAAGGAAGAATTCGCAGAAGGAATGTGGCATGTAGAAAGACCTAGAAATTCCTCTCTGTGTTTTAGTCTATAGCTCTCCCCTCTGTAAAGACAATTTCAAACCTCCCGTCTGCTCAGACCTCCAAATCTCCACTGGATTCTCCTCTCTCTTGGCAAATGATCTGGTTCCCAACTTCATAAAGAAAATAGAAGTTTCAGGCCAGGTGTGGTGGCTCATGCCTGTAATCCCAGCACTTTGGGAGGCCAAGGCAGGTGGATCACCTGATGTCAGGACATCAAGACCAGCCTGGCCAACATGGTGAAACCCCATCTCTACTAAAATTACAAAAATTAGCCGGGCGTGGTGACAGGATTATAGAATCCCAGCTACACGGGAGGCTGAGGCAAGGGAATTGATTGAACCTGGGAGGCAGAGGTTGCAATCAGCTGAGATCGCACCAGTGCACTCCAGCTTGGGCAACAGAGCGAGACTCCATCTCGTAAAAAAAAAAAAAAAGAAAGAAAGAAAGAGAGAGAGAGAGAAAAAAAGAAAGAAAGAAAGAAAGAAAGACAGAAAGAAAGAAAGCAAGAAAGAAAGAAAGAAAGAAAGAAAATAGAAGTCTCTTGGTGTCTGGCCAGGATGGCTAACACCTGCAGTCCCAGCACTTTGGGAGGCCAAGATAGGAGGCTCACTTGAGGCCAGGAGTTTGAGACCAGCCTGATCAACATAGTGAGACCCTATTCCTGAGAATTACCCCAACCTCCTATGCCACATCTGCATCTCATGTTCATGGAGGGAGCACCCAGTTCTCACTGATGTTAAAACGAAACACATCCCAGCACTTTGGGAGTCCGAGGTGGGCGGATCACCTGAGGTTAGGAGTTCACGCCCAGCCTGGCCAACATGGAGAAACCCCATCTCTAAAAAAAAAAACCAAAAAAAAAAAAACGAAACACATTCCAGCCATCCCCATCATAAACACGAAACAAATTAAAGCCTTCCTTGCTCCCAAGTTCCCCTCTGGTTCCTCATGTATCTTTTTGCTCCCTTTCCAAATGTCTTGAATGAATCGTTCATACTCCCTGTCTTCATTCTGCCATTTCTCAGCCACCTCCAGCAGGCTCCCTCCACTGGCCCCTCCACTTGCACTCCACCAGAGCTGCATCTGTTAAGGTGGCCAGGGACCTGTGCTCTGTGAGGAACACTGCTTACACCTGCTACTCTTTGACTTCTCAGCAAAACACAAAGCACAGCCAGCCACTTCCCCCTTCCTGAAACACTCTTACCTTGGCTTTGAGATGCCAAACTCTCTGATTCCTCTCTGACCACTTTTCAGTTTCTTTCTTTCTTTTGTTTTTGAGACAGAGTTTTGATCTTGTTGCCCAGGCTGGCGTGCAATGGTGCAATCTCAGCTCACCGCAACCTCTGCCTCCCAGGTTCAAGAGATTCTCCTGCCTCAGCCACCTGAGTAGCTCGGATTACAGGCATGCGCCCCACGCTCCGCTATACTTTTTAGTTTCTTTTGCCTATTTCTCTATCTGATTATTAAATTTGGAGGATCATAAGACCCAATCCTGGGCCCATTTCTCTTCTCACTCTGTACTTGATCCTTAAGCAATTTCACTCATTTCCAGGTTTAAATCTGGGATCAAATCCCTTGCTCACCTGTTCCCAATATTTGTGATACTATTCGAGATGGAGAAAGAGAAAGAGATTTTCATCCATGGTTCCTGGTTTATAACTCCCATAACCCATGTTGCAGTCTTTTGCTATAACATTGGGGCATTTTAGGCCTCAGAAAACAGAAACTCTCTGACTTGTTTTTGAGACAGGGTCTCATTCTGTCCCCCAGGCTGGAGTGCAGTGGCATAATCATGGCTCACTGCCGCCTTTCCCGCCCCAGGCTCAGCCGTAGCCTCCTGAGTAGCTGGGACTACAGGTGTGTGCCACTATGCCTGGCTAATATTTTTCTGCAGAGATGTGGTTTTGCTGGGTTGCCCAGGCTGGTCTCAAATCCCTGGGCTCATGTGGTCCTCTCGCCTCAGCCTCCCAAAGTGCTGGGATTACAGGTGTGAGCCACCACACCTGGCCCCTTTCTCTCTGACTCTCCCCTGCCTTCCTTTCTCTCTCCAAGGCAGAGATCTTTCCCCACATTTCTGCCTTGGAGTTGGTCATAAAGAAATTCTCTGGCTTCTCTTGTCTGATTGTAGGTCATAAGACCCCCATTTCAGAAGGGGTCCTGCCCCATACCTTGAGGGAAGGGGTGCTGCACAGATGACATGAAGAATCTGGACAGGCCTTGCTGGGTTTCCCCACTCAGCTTATTCATATCAGGTCACACCCTTTTTATCCAGCCACATCGCTACACAGTGGTCAGTCATGCCTATCCAATGATGCCTCCATTAAGGACCGGGAAAACAGGGTTTAGAGAGCTTCTGGATTCCTGAAGACATGGAAGTTCTTGGAGGGTGACCCTCCAGAGACAGCATGGAATCTCCATGCCCCTCCCCCACACCTCACACCATGCATCTTTTTTTTTTAACTTTTTTTTTCTTTTTTTTTAAAGATGGGGTTTCACCATGATGGCCAGGTTGGTCTTGAACTCCTGACCTCAGGTGATCCACCCACCTCAGCTTCCCAGAGTGCTAGGATTACAGGCGTGAGCCACCGTGCCCAGCCCTTTTTTTTTTTTTTTCTTTTTGAGACAGAGTTTCACTCTCGTTTTCCGGCCTGGAGTGCAATGGTGTGATCTTGGCTCACTGCAACCTCCGCCTCTCCAGTTCAAGCCTGGCTGATTTTTGTATCTTTAGTAGAGACAGGGTTTCACCATGTTGGCCAGGCTGGTCTTGAACTCCTGACCTCAGGTGATCTACCCGCCTTGGCCACCCAAAATGCTTGGATTACAGGCGTGAGCCACCATGCCCCGCCTCATGCATCTTTCCATCTGTGTCCTTTGTAATGTTCTTTACAAATAAACTTGTAAATGTACGCAAGGGTGTCCCTGAGTTCTGAGAGCCACTCTAGCATATTAATCAAACCCAAAGAGGGCGTTGTGGGAACCCCAACTCGAAGCCAGTTGCTCAGAAATTCCAGAAGCTTGGACTTGCGACTACTGTCTGAAGCGGGGGCAGTCTTGGGTACCAAGCCCTGAATCTGAGATCTGATGAGATCTCCAAGACAATGTCAGAATGGAACTGGAGGACACCCAGCTGGTATCCGCTGCAGAATTGGTTGCTTCCTTGTTGGTGGGGGAAACCCCCATGCTTTCTGGTCACAGAAGTCTTCTGTGTTGACTGTTGTGGTGTGAGAGCAGAGGAAAACACAGTTTGTGTTTTATCCACTCAGAGCCAGGCTCTCTGGGGGTTTGGGATAGGAAATACCTGGCCTCTTCCAGCCAGATGGGGAATCTGCTGTCATTTGCATTTTTAAACATCTCTTCTTATGTGTATGTGCTAATTTTACTGAATTTTTGCTAAAATGTATCAAATGCTTACTCTGTGCCAAGTGTTTTTCTAACAGATCTACAGAAATAAAATTACTTCGGCTGGGTGCGGTTTGGGAGGCCGAGGTGGGCGGATCACCTGAGGTCAGAAGTTCAAGACCCCTGGCCAACATGGTGAAACCCCATCTCTACTACAGATACAAAAATTAGCCAGGCAGGGTGGCAGGCACCTGTAATCTCAGCTACTCGGGAGGCTGAGAAAGGAGAATCGCTTGAACCTGGGAGGCAGAGGTTGCAGTGAGCTGAGATTGCGCCATTGCACTCCAGCCTGGGCAAATAAAATCACTTAACTCTCAAGGAAGCATCTAAGACCACCTCCCCCTTGACTTCCACACTGCATTTCAATAGGAGAAGTAAAGGCTGGCAGACCGGGTGCCACCTTAATCGCCCTCCTACAGATCGCAGGCATGGTATGGAGGAATCTTTCTGGAAGGCATTGTTTTTATTTAAACAAGATCAAACCCCCACCTAAGCCACATACCCCATGCCTACTCAGTGGACCAAGACCCCTTCACGTGTAATTTCTAAAGTTGTAAGCCTTTATAAGGGCAGGGACTTCCTTTGTTAGACAAGCTTGGCTATTACGCAGCTATGCCGCCTTGCTCCCAACCGAATAAATCGTCCCTTCCTTCCCAGTTCGTTGTTTGTTTCTTGCTGCCGCTCCTGCTTTACAGGAGGGTCTCATAAAGAGGGCTTGTGCAAAGATCTCTTAGAAGGGAGGCAACCTCTGCTCACAAGATCTGGGAGGGTCTTTGCAGAGGGGAGCTGGCAAGGAGGGGAAAAGCCTTGCAGAGCAGAGATCATGGAATGGCTCAGGTTCTGCCTAGGTTCTCCTTATATGGAGTGATTTTAATCATTCCATGTCCTCAATGCTCTGGAGATAAAAGCCCCTTGATGCATTGAGTATGGCTATACTTCTGATGCAGCTGCACCCTGATAACAGTGGTTGATAAACTCAGAGTACTCGTTTAGCATGTCTTAGAAGGATCTCAAGTGCTGTTAAATGCACAGAGCACTAGTTTAGCATGTCTTAGAAGGATGTCAAGTGCCCTCCCCCACCACTGTCTTACCTATCCCTTCACCCTCCCCTTCCATGCCCATAAGATCAATGAGATTATGCACATAATAAAAGTGTCCGGAGCCCAGAGCTCGGGGCCAACGTGGTTCCCATACTTGCGTTGGTCCCCTGGACCCATGCTGTAAATTATTTTGTGTCTCCATCTTTATTTTCTTTTCTCAATCCCTTGTCACCGCTGGGACTAAGGGCACTCATGTACAGGGTTGGGGCTGGTGTCCAACGCTCTGTTGTCTTTCTGTTTCTTGCCTTTCTCTATATATATATACATAACTTTTTTTTAGGCAGTCTTGCTCTGTCGACCAGGCTGGAGTGCACTGGTGCAATCTCAGCTCACTGTAACCTCTGCCTCCCAGGTTCAAGCAGTTCTCATGCCTCAGCCTCCAAGCAGCTGGGATTACAGGCACCTGCCACCAAAGCCAGCTAATTTATCTATTTTTGGTAGAGACAGAGTTTCACCATATTTCCCAGGCTGGTCTCAAACTCTTGACTTCGGGTGATCCACCCACCTCAGCCTCCCTAAGTGCTAGGATTACAGGCGTGAGCCACCACACCTGGCCCTACCTTTCTGTGTATTAGTGAAGAAACACATGGTCATTGTGAAGAGGGAGACCCAGGCATCTCAGATCAACTTCCCTTTTTTTCATTCCTAAGACTGTAAACTTCCCCTTTTCATTCCTAAAACTGTAAACGGAAGCCCTTTTCATATGTAATTCCTGAGACTGTAAACTGAGATCCTTTTCATAGGTAATTCCTAAGACTGTAAACTAAAACCCTTTTCATATGTAATTCCTGAGACTGTAAACCGAGACCCTTTTTCATATGTTAAGCTATAAACCTAAGATTCTTCCACATGTAACATCTAAGGTATAAGCCTATATAAAGAAGGAACTTTCCTTTGTTAGAGGAGCTTGGCTGTTAAGGCAACTATGCCACCTTACTCCCGGCCGAATAAACTCCTTCCTCCTGTATTTGGTTTCCGAGAGATCCATTTCCCGTGGCTGCTCCTGCTACAATTGCAGAAATAAACAAATAGGATCAAAGAAGAAAGTAACTATTAACCATAACTCTACTACCCAGAGATAATCCCCACTGACATTTTGATGTATATTCTTCCAGCCTTTATTCCCTGCATGTATTTCTGGCAAGTTTTTATTTTATTTATTTTTTTAAAAAACTGAAATTTTTTTATAAAAATTGAATGATGTAGTCTGCTTTGTAACCTGAATTTTTTCACTAAATGACAAATGGTAAACATGTTTTTATATCAATAAGTATACCTTTAGAACATAAATTTTACTGGATGTATAGTATACCCTTACACAAATATGTACTTTTTTAGCCTATCCTTTCTGGTGGGAATGTAATTTGTTCCTATTTTTCCTTTGTGGTTAAATCTTTTTGTTTGCTTGTTTTTTATTTTTTAGGCTGTCTCACTGAATTGCCCAGGATGGAGTGCAGTGACATGATCTCAGCTCACTGCAACCTCCACTTCCCAGGTTTAAGCAATTCTCATGCCTCAACCTCCTGAGTAGCTGGGATTACAGGTGCCTGCCACCACGTCTGGCTAATTTGTGTATTTTTAGTAGAGACAAGGTTTCACCATGTTGGCCAGGCTGGTCTGGCCTTAAATGATCTGCCTGCCTTAAACTCCTGACCTTAAATGATCTGCCTGCCTTGGCCTCCCAAAGTGCTGGGATTACAGGCATGTTCCACCAAGCCCGGCCACGTTTAAATCTTTATCAGCATACTTGATTATTTCTTAGAATGAATTTCTAGCAAGAGAATTAATTGCTGGGTCAAAGAGGGGACAGGGAGCACCTTTCTGAACCTGTGCTCAGGGCTGCCTTGGTCAAGTATCAGGTCACCCACCTTCTCGGAAGCACAGCTGGAAAGTATTTGTTATTGTTAAAACGCACGCTTTGAATGAAGAGATCCCCCAAACAGGCTTTGTGTGAGCAACATGGCTGTTTATTCACCTGGGTGCAGGTAGGCTGAGGCCGAAAAGGGCGTTAGTGAAGGCTAGTGGGATAGGAGTTGGTTTTATAGGTTTGGGGTGGGCAGTGGAGAGTTACAGTAAGATTGGTTACGGTGGTGAGGGGGGGCAAGGAGTGTACATTACCATGAGTTCAGCTACAGTGGCGGGTGGGGTAAGGCATAGGAATAGTTAAGGTGGTAGGGTGGGGTGGAAGGATATTCACAGAGCAAGAATAGTTAAGATGGCAGGGTGAGTTAGGAGTATTCACGTTATCATAATAACAGTTAAGACAGCAGGGTTGGGTGAGAAGCTTAACGTCCGGGAGAAGCTCTGCTGGGTGATCAGGGATAATGGAGAACGCAGGCAGGGGTAGGGGGGTGATCAGCCGACGCAGGCAGGACTTCAGACTTTCTGGGTCCAGGCTTGCACATGGAGGCCTGACAGTTACGTCCGAGGCCTAAGTCGCATGCCAGTTCTTTGTTTTTGAAGGTGTGAATTTTCATCTCTTTTAGAGTCCTCATACAGGAAATGTAGAGAAACTACAATGGGAGCTGGTGGCCTGGTATCATTTTGAAACAGAAAGTCTTGTTTAATTTGATTCTCTGGGCTGTGCGTGGTGACTCACACCTGTAATCCCAGCACTTTGCAAGGCCGAGGTGGGCGGATCACCTAAGATCGGGAGTTCGAGACCAGCCTCCATGGAGAAACCCCCTCTCTACTAAAAATACAAAAAAATTAGCCAGCCGTGGCGACGAATGCCTGTAATCCCAGCTACTCAGGAAGCTGAGGCAAGAGAATCACTTGAACCCAGGAAACAGAGATTGTAGTGAACCAAGATCACGCCATTGCACTCCAGCCTGGGCAACAAGAGCAAAACTCCGTCTCAACAACAACAACAATAAACAAACAAACAAAAAGATTCTCTGAAGGTCCCTGAGCCCCTGCCGTGTGACTGTCACAGTGTTATTTTGCACTCAGAGAACCCAGTCTCCTGTGTGCCCGGGCGCTGGGGAGGGAGCAGGGAAGCAAGAGCTTACACAGCTCTCTTGAGTGCCATGCCGACTGTGGCAAGCCATATTATCAAGGGTCTGACAGCCCAGAGAACAGCAGAAATTAGGGTTTGAGAAGCTGGATTTGAGAGCTAAGGGACAAGGGAAAGACTTGGAGAAAGGCCTAGAGATGTGGGAAGACTTGGGGGTAAAGACCTTGTGGTCACAGTGAAGAATGTGTGTGTGAGTGTGTGTGTGTGTGTGTGTGTGTGTGTACTGCTGTGTTTATGTGCAGCGGATGTTTAAGAGGATATGGTTTACTACTGTGGAAAGAGTAAATGGTGTGAAGCTTTGAATGAGAGGCCAGCAAGGCTAGTCCCTGTACTATAAGCAACAGGAAACTAGGGAAGGGCTTTTAAAAATAATACATAGTCATCCAACAGGGCAGTCCAGCCAGGAACAAAAACAGACTGTCTCTTAGGCTGCAGCTTGGAGCCAGTGTTGTTCTCTTCCCCACCCATCTTTTCCATGGTGATTAAGAGAGCAGAACTGGGGAAGATGAACCTACTCTCAGAGGCCTGGAGAATGCGCAGGCCAGGCACAGTTGCTCACGCCTGTAATCCTAACACTTTTGGGAGGCTGAGACAGGAGGATTGCCTGAGCCCAGGAGTTCTAGGCCAGCCTGGGCAACATAGCAAGACCCCGTATCTATTATTTTTTTTTTAAAATTTAAAAAAACATGTTGAATAGGTTTTTTAAAAAAACATGTTCAATAGGTCTTCACTTTTTTTTTTTTTTTTGAGACAGAGACTCCTCTCTGTCGCCCAGGCTGGAGTGTAATGGTGCGATCTCTGCTCACTGCAGCTTCCCCCTCGTGAGTTGAAGCAACTCTCCTGCCTCAGCCTCCTGAGTAGCTGGAATTACAGGTACCGGCCACCACACCCAGCTAATTTTTGTATTTTTAGTAGGGATGGGGTTTCACTATGTTGGCCGGGCTACTCTCGAGCTCCTGATCTCAGGTGATCCACCCGCCTCGGCCTCCCTAACTGCTGGGATTACAGGTGTGAGCCTCTGTGCCTGGCCAGAGATTTTCACTCAGGCAATATCTAAACCCACATTGAGTGGTGTTTCTGAATCTATTCAACCTGTCTCGCAGTCTAGTTCTAATCATTTCAGGAGTTTGGTGCTTTAAAAGGCAAGGGTAGTGAAGACAAGGAGGTCGAAGGCCCAACATACAGTTCCTGAAATGCACAGTGTCCTGGCTTTCGTGCCCAGAGAAGTTACAATCAAATCAGTAAATCTGTTGCTAGAGAGAGGAAGCAGACCTGATGATGGACAGAGGAGAATGGGGGTGGGCTACTTTAGAAAGTTTTCCTGGGGTGTAAAAATTGCTAGTTCCTTTTGTGGCTGCTCCTAATATAGCAGCGTGCTCCTCTCTCCTCTAATCTCACCATGGCCACTGCCACCTCCCAAGAAGACTGTCGCTGCATCCGAATGGTTGGCATGAACTGCCGTGAAAATCTAGCACGAACAGGAAGGCACGCCCTGCAACACTACACATTTTGCCCAACATAGTAGTTTGCGATCCTTTCTCAAGAGGACAAGTTTTAAGAAGCCAAACGTTGCATTCAATTCTCTTAAACTTGAAAATGTGTCTGCTCCTTGTTGGAGAGTTAAAGACTGAGAAGCACTAGAAAGCCATTGAAATAAGGCTAATTTTTCTTGCCTTCACAGAAAGGAAGGAGAACTTCCTCAGGGAGCGCGGGACTTGGCACTGCAATTATACTCTGAAATGAAGGTTGCATTGGCTGGAGCAGAGTTGGGAAATCCAGTCTGAAGGCTCCCTGCAGAGTATGGGGGCTGCTGGGGAAGCCCTGGGGATCAGTTTCCTCCAATCTGAATAAGTTGCTGGAAGCAAATAAAGCTCTAATTTCCCCCCAGTTCTTTCACAACACCAAGAAACTGGAAGAATCAATACACGTTGCCATTTAACTCACCAGCAATTTTCTTTTTTTTTTTTTTTTTAGACAGTCTTGCTTTGTTGCCCAGGCTAGAGTGTAATGATGTGATCTCAGCTCACTGCACCCTCTGCCTCCCAGGTTCAAGCAATTCTCCTTCCTCAGCCTCCTGAGTAGCTGGCATTACAGGTGTGCCACCATGCCTGGCTAATTTTTGTGTTTTTAGTAGAGACGGGGTTTCACTACATTGGTCAGGTTGGTCTTGAACTCCTAACTTCATGATCCACCTGCCTTGGCCTCCCACAGTGCTGGGATTATAGGCATGAGCCACTGCGCCCAGCCTCACCAGCAATTTTCTACCAAGCTTTGTTACGAGATGCTATTACAGTTGGAATCAAGAACAATACGTTCTCTCTCCCTCTTTTTCTTCCTCTTTCTTTCTCTCGTACATTCTTTTTTTTTCTTTCTTTCACTCTCACTTTCTTTCCTCTCTTTTCCTTTCTTTCCAAAAAAAAATCTATTAGAACTACTAAAAAATTCAGAAAAATTTGTTGTAGAATATAAAAATCAACATACAAAATCAGTTGTGTTTGTAACACTAACATCAATCTATTTGAAAAGCAAATTAAGGAAATAATCCCATTAACAATAAGATCAAAAAGAATAAAATATTTAGGAATGAAATTGACCAAGGAAATGAAAGATTTGCAAATGAAAAACTATAAAACATTGATAAAAGAAATTTTAAGAGACACAAATAAATAAAAAGACATCCCATATTCATGAATTGGAAGACTTCAACATCATTACAAAAGCCATAATACATAAAGTAATTTATAGATTCAATGCAATCCCTATCAAATTCCCAATGGTATTTTTTACAGAAAAAAAAAAAAAAAAAACTAAACGAAAATGAACATGGAACCACAAATGACCCCAAAGAGCCAAAACAATCTTGAGAAAGAATAACAAAGCTGGAAGCAACATATTTCCTGATTTCAAAGTATATTACAAAACTACAGTAATTAAAACAGTATGGTACTGGCAGAAAGACAGACATATAACCAATAGAACAGAATAGAGAGCTCAGAAATAAACCCATGCAAATATGGTCAACAAATTTTCAACAAATGTACCAAGAATGCACAATGAGCAAGGACAGTCTCTCCAACAAATGTTGTTGGGAAAACTGGATGTCTACATGTAAAAGAATGAAATTGGATCCTTATTTTACAGTACACACAAGAATCAATTCAAAATGGACAAAAGACCTAAGCAGCTTTTTGGCAATGAGTTTGCCACCAGAATAAGGGTGTTATGAAAACCACCCCTATATGAAAGCCAAAATGGGAAAGAAAATGACTCATATCAACATCATCATCACTAGACATGTAGATTCATTCAAGGCCATTACTACTGGCCATCCAATCTATAAATGTGATGGGACTGACCACAGAACCATAAAAAAAATGTGAGGACAAGACTAGTGAGATGAGAAAGGGGTCTTTCAAGTATGCCTGGGTCTTGGGTAAATTGAAAGCTGAGCCTGAGCATGGTATCACCACTGGTATCTCCACGTGGAAATCTGAGACCACCAAATACTACTATGTGACTATCACTGATGCCCCATGTGACTATCATTGATACTTCAGGACACGGAAACATGTAATCATGTTTATTACAGGAACATTTATTGTATCAGTCCGTTTTCACACTGCTAATAAACACATACCCAAGATTGGGTAATTTATGAAGAAAGGGAGGTTTAATGGACTCACAGTCCCGTGTGGCTGGAGAGGCCTCATAATCATGATAGAAGGTGAGGGAAGAACAAAGTCACCTCTTACATGGCAGCAGGCAAAGAGAGAAAGAAAATAAAGTGAAATGGGAACCTGTTATAAAACCATCAAATCTCACTACCATAAGAACAGTATGGGGGAGACTGCTCCACGAGTTAATTATCTCCCACCACGTACCCTCCTGCAACATGTGGGAATTATGGGGGCTACAATTCAAGATGAGATTTGGGTGGGGACCCAGAGACAAACCATATCCATCTCAAATTGACTGTGCTATTCTTACTGTTGCTGCTGGTGCTGATGAATCTGAACTTGGTATCTCCAAGAATGAGCAGAGTCATGAGCATACCCCTTCTGGCTTCCACACTGATTGTAAAACAACCAACTGTTTATGTTAACAAAATGGATTCAACCGACTCACCCTACAGCCAGAAGAGATACGAGAAAATCATTAAGGAAATCAGCATCTATATTAAGAAAACTGGCAACAGACCTGCCACAGTAGCATTTGTGCCAATTTCCAATTAGAATGATGACAATATGCTGGAGTCAAGTGCTAACATACCTTGGCTCAAGAGATGAAAAGTCACCTGCAAAGATGACAATACCAGTGGAAACATGCTGCTTAAAGCTTTGGATTGCATCCTACCACCAAATTTATTCAATTGACAAGCTCCTGTGTCTGCCTCTGCCTGTCTACAAATTGGTGATACTGGTGCTGTCCCTTTGGGCCGAGTGAAGACGTGTATGCTCAAGCCCAGCATGGGGTCTACTTTTGCATCAGTCAACATTACAACTGAAGTAGAGTCTGCTGAAATGCACCAAAAAGCTTTGGGTGAAGCTCTTACTAAAGACAAAATGAGCTTCAATGTCAAGAATGTGTCTGCCAAAGATAATCGTCATGGCAATATTGCTGGTGACAGTAAAAATGACTCACCAATGGAAGCAGCTAGATGCACTGCTCACATGATTATCTTGAACCATCCAGGCCAGATCCGGTTCTAGTTATCCTCCTGCACTACACTATCACACAGCTTATGTTGCTTGCAAGTTTGCTGAGCTGAAGGAAAACTTGATTGACACTCTGGTAAGAAGCTGGGAGATGGCCCTAAACTCTTGAAATCTAGTGATTGATACAGAAATCCATTGTTGATACAGTTCTTCGAGTGTTAAAAACTCTTCTGACCATCCTCCTCTGGGTCACTTTACTGTTCATAATATGAGACAGTTGCAGTGGGTGTCTTCAAAGCAGTGGACAAGATGGCTGCTAGCGTTGGGAAGCTCAGCAAGCCTGCCCAGAAAGTTCAGGAGGCTAAATGAATATTATCCCTAATACCTGCACCCTACTTTTATTCAAGCTGAAGAACAGTCCCAGACATATTTGTCAGAATAGGCAGTTTTAAGTTTAATAGTAAAAGACTGGTTAATGATAGCAATGCATTATAAAAGCTTTGGAAGGAAAAGAGAACATTTTATGGAACATTTTTGGGTTTTTTTGTGTGGGAGTTTTAAAGTTGTCAGTTTTTAAAATAATTACTTCTTGATGAAAATAACTTGACCAAAGAAATCTGTCATAGAATTTGGAAACCCATTAAAATACATTTTAATTTTAAAAAATAGACTTAAACATAAGATGTGAAAAGTGTTAAACTCTCAGACGGAAACAGGGAAAAGCATTCATGACCAGGGAAAAACTTTCATGACATTGGTCTTGGCAATAATTTCTTCGCTACAACACTAATCATGGATATATGATGTGGATGTTTATAAACATATGCACAAGCAACTAAGGCAGAAATAGACAAGTGGAATTACCTCAAACTAAAAATCTTCTGTACTGAAAAGAAAACAATCTAAAGAGTGAAAGGCAACCTATAACATCTAAGAAAATATCTGCAAGCCATACATATGATAAGGGGTTAGTATCTAAGGTATATAAGGAATTCCAATAACGTAACAGCAGAAAAAAAAAAAAAAAAAACCTGATCAAAAATTGGTCGAAGGACTTAGACATTTCTCCAAAGAAGTCAAACGAATGGCTGAGAGTTATATGAAAATAGGCTCAACACTACTAATTATGAAGGAAATGCAAATCACAGTGAGATATCATTTCACACCTGTGAGAATGCCCATTATCAACAAACAAATAAACAAACAAAGATAAGCACTAGAGAGGACGTAGAAAAACTGGCACCCTTGTATACTGTTGGTGGGAATATCAAATGGTACAGCAGCTATGGAAAACAGTTTCCCAAAAAATTAAAAATAGAACTACCACACAATCCAGCAATCCCACTTCTGGGTATTTATCCAAAATAGCTGAAATCAAGATCTTAAAGGGATATTTGCTCTTCCATGTTCTCTGCAGCATTACTCAGAATGGCGAAGATGTGGAAATACTCTAAATGTCTACCAATAGATGAATAGATAGTGAAACTGTGTTATATACACACAATGGAAAAACTCAGCCTTAGAAATAAGGAAAAAAAAATCCTGTCATTTGCCACATGAATGAGTCTGGAGAATATTATGCTAAGTGAAATAAGCCAGATAAGCCACTCTCAAAAAGACAAATACTGCATGATTCCACTTAAATGAGACATCAAAAATAGTCAAACTCACAGAAACAGAAAGTAGAATGGTGGTTGCTAGCCAGGGTCTGTGAGGAGGGAGAAATGGCAAGTTGCTGTTCAACGGGTACAAAATTCAGTTACATAACATGAATAAATTCTAGAGGTATGATGTACAACACTGTGCTTATAGTTTAAAATACTGTACTGTATACTTAACAATTTGTTTATAAAGTAGATGTCACGTATCGTGCCTCTACAATAAAAAAAAAAAAAGAAAAAAATCTCAAATCCATTCCTTTTCCCACTTTCTCTTTGACCTTTCCCTAGTTCAGGTTCTCAACAGTTCTACTAAACAATTACCATAGCCTTCTAACTAGTCTCCATGTCTCCAACAGACTCCTTTTATCCAATTCAAAGCACTTAAATCTAAAGCTACCCCTTTAAAATATAGATGTGATGTGGAAACCTCCAAAATATGTACCATTTATGGTCATTTCCTACTAGTCAATGCCAAAGAAATTAGCATAGTATTTCTTTATAATCTGACACAACTACCTTTGTAGACTCAATATCAAGCTCCATATATCCCACACTCCAGCCACATTAAATTAAGTTATTTGAACGTGTTATTGTGCTTAATTTAATATTGTTACTTCTTCTATTCCCTATGGCTCAACTAGAAGTTATCTGATGTTAATATTCCTTCCTAACATCCCATATCCTATAAATAATAACTCCACAATCACGTAAAAATTTCAGATTATTATAATTTGCAATGCAAAACATATTAGACGATCCCAGCTGGTTATATTAAAAGGAGGAAGTTAGTGATATTGTCTACCTCTTAAAAACCAAAATATTTATAAGGGTCATAGGGTATGATTATCAAATTATATTTTTCAGTAAGGATTTAAAGACATAGGTTGGAACCCATAAAAGCAGTTGTTCTTGGAGATTCTTCTCTTTCACCAAACTTTGCCTGGTACCCAAATCATCATCCTCTCCTGAAGTCCAGTTGGAGGTTTCCTCCTACTTAGAAGACATTCTATTAGAACACCTGGCACATCCAATGTTAAAAACATCATTTTCCCTCAAAATATGATCCTCTTACCATATGTCTTATTTTTACATTTTCATGCTTTTTCCTAATCTAACTTTTTGCAAACTTTAGAATCAGGGAACAACCTTTCCTTCATGAACACATCAATAACTAGTTAAAACCACATGGACTCTGTGTCTGCATTTTACAAAAATGACCACTAGATTGCATTGTTGTCTGGTCAAATAGGCTAAGAATATAGCTGTATGTTACCACTTAGTACTAATTCACCAAGATAAGCTGCAATACTGTCACTAATCTAGAAAAATAAACATAAATAAACATGTGACTGTTTAAATAACTGTCACAAGGTATCAAAATAATTCGTATTTTAAATAAAACATTCACCATGACAATTAGTTCAAATACGTAAATACAACAATAACAAAGTTAATTTTTGAAATTAGGTTCATTTAAAGGTACACAAAGATTAAGCAAATATTGTATACTACTTAAAATATTTCTAACCATACCTAACACTATGTCTTTAAGATTTAAAAGGTCTAAATATGCAAAGGTCTATTAAAATGCACATAATTTATCTGAATCAAAATGAAAACATATCTAATAAGTAATACTATTCATCTGGACTCTTTTAGCTCTCTCTTAATATACAAATGCATTCCTTTTCTCCAAAACATGGCAGCTGGGAATGAAAGATTTCAAATGATCATTTTCACATCATATTCCATCTTTTCATCAGTTTCTCCCAGCTTTTCTTTGAGCTCCATTCTTTTACAAGAGGTCTCTTTTTTGACCAGTCCATATTTCCATAATCCACACTGCTGTTTCCTCCTCTTCTCCCCAGGGTAGAATAACCCCCACATCCAGAACTATGGCCTACAACTGTCATTAAGCCTTGTAACAATAACAAGATAACAAAAGAACGGGTGGGGAAGAGGCTAGCTAGTAACATATGTTGATCAAGTTCAATATTTTCAGCTAATACGCAGTATTTTTAAACTTAAAAATTTTAATAATGAAATGCCTTCATATCTAATTCTTCTCCCAAAGTGTATTTCAGGCTTAAATTTTAAACATCAATAAGCAACTTGGCAATACTTCCTTTAAATATTTTATCTACTAATAATGTGAAAGGGGAAGGAAAAATAGAAATCACATCAAACAGAAAGGTGAGGTAGTAATTTATTTTATAACCCACAAGCCCCACTCAACTTAGCCTATTCATAAAAAAAAAAAAATTAGAAAAATTCCCCTAAAAGTCATTTTTAAAGCAATAGATAGTAATAATAAGCAAAAGTATTTCAAACTAACATACTTTGTGAGTTAATAATGACTTCATGCCAATTTTGTAAGACTTTATTTTCTATCAAGTAACATTTTAAATGTTACTCTTGTTGTTTCCATCTTTGTTTCACTTCACAGTTAACTAATTTTAACTTCTTTTTAAATTAAAGATAAAGAAAACTTTGAAATGCAAAACTTTGAACTGGCAGAAAGACTTTCCTGTTATGTTATATTTATGTTTTTTCTCCTGACTTTGGGAGAATTGCTTCTAATTTATCAGCCTATGTTATATAACCTTGAAAAAATAATTTCTCCACTCTATTTCTTTCAAAGATTCAGAACTCTTTATAGAACTAAATTCCAATTCTACTTTTGACAAATGTTTACAGCTTAATAAAGAGTAACCTTTTGGGAAACCACTTTTATTTCTTTCAATCAGAATCATTTATTATTATTTAATTTCTATAGGTTACTGCATACATTAGACCTTCCGGGTCTGGCTTGAGTCATTTACACAGTTAAAATATAATTTCGCTGCCATAAAAATAGATATATAAACTTCACCTCTAAGATCTCATTAAAGTAAAAATCTGTTCACCCTTCAACAGAAAAATAAGGTCATTTGTACAGGGATTTTCAAATACAATTTTATTATCTAAAATGTATGCAAAAATATTCTTTTCAATGGGAGTCCGCTAGATCAAATATCCCAGCAAATGCTTCAACTATAAAGCAAAATTCATAAAATATCACTGTTTTTCCAAATTAGTTCCCGTTTGCAATAAAATTTTAAAATTTTAACAGTAAAAATATAAAACAAAAGTGCAAGTAAAATAAGAATGTGATGATGTTTTGCCTTGAGCTTCCTAAACTGCATCTGCAAAAGAAATAAAAAGTCTAGTCTATGTAAAGATGGATAGATACAAAGATACATTTATGATAATGATTTTAGATTTATATATTTTGCCACATTTGCCCCTTACAATGTTTCATTCTCATTCATCTTTTTTAGTCATAAGAACACACCAAAATGACAATACTGTATGTATCTACAAAGAAGCTGATAAGAAATAATTGCTATTTTAGCATTACCAAAATACATGACAACTAAGATTTTTAGAATATGAAACCAAGTAAACAGCCATAATATAATTATAATTCTCTTACATTTACCCATAATTGCTACAACATTTATAAATTTTTATTTAAACATTAAGAAATCAATTTGTTTTTGAAATATAAGTTTATATGTAATATTAATGGAGACAGAAAGATGAGTTTATATATAATAGTCATAGGGAATTTACTATCACACATCAAACATTGGTTCAAGACATTTCATTCTTTACATTTGGAAACACAATAGTTGACATAGAATGCAACTAATTCTTTTCTGTCTGATGTAATGACTGGTAGTTAAAAATGACAGAATCAAGCCCAAACCAGCAAAAAGAAAACCAATTTTCAGAAATCCTCAAACATTTAAATATTTATTTTGAAACTATTAGAATTTAATAAATTATTTCTGCATAATTTAGATCTTATTTGATGATGATACAAGGAGGAAAATTATAGAATACTCAATGTATCTCAATTTCAAATCATGAAAACCTTAAATCATTCCTACCAAATATCTTTTAAATGAATACAAAAATGTTTCAAGTATGAACATATAAAAAAATTGTTTAAAAATAAAACAAGGCATTCTTCCTAAACCATGCAGACCTTAAAACCTACCTGCATGACTATTGGGTTATTATTGAATATAAAAGCAAAACTGTATATAGTGCAGAGTATATTGGATTTAGTGTCAGCTAACTAGCTGGCTGCTAGTTAATTTAATAATGACCCAATAGTCATTATCAAATATAAAAAAACAAAATTGTATGTAGTGAGTATACTGGATTTAGTGTCAGCTAACTAGCTGGCTGCCTGTAGTCATTCCTATGAAGATGCAGCTAAAGGGTAAAATTTAAAATTCTCTTCTATTTTTGTATAATACATAATTTCTTATTACTATTCATTCTTATAGTTTAAACTGTTTCCAGATAATTTCTATCAATATTTAATCAATGAAATTTTCATTATTGTTATAATTTAAAATAATAATGTAATATATGCACTTTTCTAAAAGCATTTCTTAATGCATTTTTATTATTTATCAAGGAAGTACATACTACGTTGTCAGTATGTATTGAAATTTAATTTTACCTCCTACAGAAATTAGGGGCAGGGGAGGGAACAAACAAGTCAGGTACTATAGCGAATAGTCAAGGACCTATTAAATCTTCGTGATACCCAACCCCTCTGCTACGGTACATCATGTCATTCAGACTTTTACAAATTCCTGTGGTATGTGTTATAATACCAGTTCAAAATCTTTCCAAATTTAAGGTGAAACACCATTCTTAAATCCATCCTTCTTAGATTACCTTGCCTATTATTTTTCCAAGAAGATTAAGATAAGTTATCATGAATTTATTCAACTTCCTCTGACTTGTCACTCATTCAACTAGCTGTTCAAAAACACTTATTCATATCTTATCATGTTCCAGCCACTCTACTAGATGTGGGGACTGAAAAGTGAGAAGTTCTGTCCCTTTTCCTTCAAGAAACATACATACAGCCTAGGAGAGATAGAGACATGGAAAAAAGTGAAAATATCATTTAGAATTAGAGATATATATAAGAAGCTATGGAAGTACAGACAACTTGCCTTCAACGTTCAGGAGAGCCTTCAAAAAAGGATTAATTTTCAAACTGCATTTTAAGAATAAGTAGAATTGGACCACACAAAAGAAGAAACAGAACGGAAAAGAAAAGTAAAAACAGAAATTCCACAAAATAAAAAGAAACAAAACCTAAGATGACAGGGGACAGTGTGTGAAAGAAGTCTGACCATGCCCCCTTATTTGCTGAATACCTACCCCAGTGCTTCAGACAGACCTTAACTCCTACAATGAAACCTGTGAACTATTATGCCACTGATAGCAGGGAATACTTTTTGATGGCAAAAACCATATAACTGGCAGGGTTAGGATTCAAACTCATATCTACAGTATCAAAAAATTATGTAAGTCTTCAATTAAATAAAATAAATAACATTTTAAGTCTCTATCACTCTACCTCAACTTCAAATCATGAATTAATTTCATCATTCTGTCTCTCCACTACAATAGGGTATCATACTCAATTATCTGAACTATATGTCAGTGTCCTCCACCCTCACCCTAAGAACAGGACAAACTAAAGGACAAAGCTCAGTGATCAAAAAATAAGGCTTAAAGATCACTTCCTGTTTACCTGCATCTCTTCATGAATCTCAGTCACACACTCAAATTAGAAGTAGAGCCAGAACACAAATTGAATAGTCAAGACCCATTGGCATGCTGGGTTCAGAAGACCCATCTCACATGCAAAGACACATATAGGCTCAAAATAAAGGGATGGAGAAAAATTTGCCAAGCAAATGGGAAAAAAAAAAAAAAAAAAAAAAAAAAACACGGGTTGCAGTCCTAGTTGCTGACAAAATAGACTTTAAACTAACCAAGATCAAAAAAGACAAAGAGCATTACATAATGGTAAAGGGAAGAATTCAACAAGAAGAGTTAACTATTCTGAATATATATGCAATCAATATAAGAGCACCCAAATTCATAAAACAAGTTCTTAGAGGCCTACAAAGAGACTCAGACTCCCATACAATAATGGGAGACATTAGCATCCCACCGTCAGTATTAGACAGATCAATGAGACAGAAAATTAATAAGGTTATTCAGGACTTGAACTCAGCTCTGGATCAAGTGGACCTGTTAGACGTCTACAGGACTCTCTACCCTAAATCAATAGAAAATATATTCTTCTCAGTGCCACATGGCACTTATTCCAAAATCAACCAGATAATTGGAAGTAAAATACTGCTCAGTAAATGCAAAAGAACAGAAATCATAACAAACAGTCTCTCAGACCACAGTGCAATCAAACTAGAACTCAGGATTAAGAAATTCACTCAAAACCCCAAAATTACATGAAAATTGAACAACCTGCTCCTGAATGACTCCTGGGTAAATAATGAAATTTGGCAGAAATCAAGAAGTTCTTTGAAACCAATGAGAACCAAGAGACAACATACCATAATCTCTGGTACACAGCTAAAGCAGTGTTAAGAGGGAAATTTATAGTACTGAATGCCCACATCAGAAAGCTAGAAAGATCTCAAATTGACATGCTAACATCACAATTAAAAGAGCTAGAGAAGCAAGATCAAACTAATCAGAAAGCTAGCAGAAGACAAGAAATAACTTAGATCAGAGAAGAATCGAAGGAGATAGAGACATTACAAACCCTCCAAAAACATCAATGAACCCAGAAGCTGATTTTTGGAAAACAAACAAACAAACAGAAAAACAGATAGACCACTACCTAGACTAATAAGGAAAAGAATCAAATAGACACAATAAAAATGATAAAGGGGATATCACCACTGACCTCACAGAAATAAAAACTACCATAAGAGAACAATATAAACACTTCTATGTAAATAAACTAGAAAATCTAGAAGAAAAGGATAAATTCCTGGACACATACACCCTCCCAAGACTAAACCAGGAAGAAGTCAAATCCCTGAAGAGACCTATAACAAGTTCTGATATTGAGGTAGTAATAGCCTACCAACCAGAAAAAGTCCAGGACTACATTGATTGACAGCTGCATTCAACCAGAAATACAAGGAAGAGCTGCTACCATTCCTTCTGAAACTATTTCAAATAACTGAAAAGGAGGGACTCCTCCCTGACTCATTTTATGAAGCCAGCATCATCCTGATACCAAAACCAGGAAGAGACACAACAAAAAAAGAAACTTCAGGCCAATATCCCTGATGAACGTCGATGGTAAAGTCCTCAATAAAATACTGGCAAAAAAAATCCAGCAGCACATCATAAAACATATCCATCATGATCAAGTTGGCTTCATCCCTGGGATGCAAGGCTGGTTCAACATATGCAAATCAATAAACACATCTATCACATAAATAGAGCCAAAGACAAAAACCACACAATTATTTCAATAGATGCAGAAAAGACCTTTGATAAAAATCAACATCCCTTCAGGTTAAAAACACTCAATAAACTAGATATTGATGGAACATATCTCAAAATAATAAGAGCTATTTAAGATAAACCTACAGTCAATAGTATTGAATGGGCAAAAGCTGAAAGCATTCCCTTTGAAAACCAGTACAAGACAACGATGCCCTCTCTCACTACTCCTATTCAACATAGTACTGGAAGTTCTGGCCAGGGAAATCAAGCAAGAAAAAGAAACAATGGGCACTCAAATAGGAAGAGAGGAAGTCAAATTGAGTCTATTTGCAGATAACATGATTTTATATTCAGAAAACCCCACCATTTCTGCCCAAAAACTCTTTAAACTGATAAGCAACTTCAACAACGTCTCAGGATACAAAATCAATGTGCAAAAATCACAAGCATTCCTTTACACCAACAATAGACAGAGAGTCAAATAAACCATGAATGAACTCCCATTCACAATCACTATAAAAAGAATAAAATACTTAGGAATACAGCTAACAAGAGACATGAAGGATCTCTTCAAGAAGAACTACAAACCACTGCTCAAGGAAATAAGAGAGGACACAAATGGAAAAACATTCCATCCTCATGGATAGGAAAAATCAGTATCATGAAAATGACCATACTGTCCAAAGTAATTTATAGGTTCAATGCCATTCCCATCAAACTACCATTGACATTCTTCACAGAATTAGAAAAAACTATTTTAAATTTTATATGGAATCAAAGACCCCATACAGCCAAGACAATCCTAAGCAAAAAGAACAAAGCTGGACGCTTCATGCTACCTGACTTCAAACTATACTACAAGGCTACAGTAACCAAAACAGCATAGTACTAGTAACAAAACAAACATATAGACCAATGGAACAGAACAGAGACCTCAGAAATAATACCACACATCTACAACCATCTGATCTTCACCAAACCTGACAAAAATAAGCAATGGGGAAAGGATCTCCTATTAAGCCAATGGTGCTGGGAAAACTAGCTAGCCATATGCAGAAAACGGAAACTGGACTCCTGCCTTACATCTTATGCAATAATTAACTCAAGATGGATTAAAGACTTAAATGCAAAACCCAAAACCATAAAAACCCTAGAATAAAACCTAGGCAATACCATTCAGGACACAGACATGACCAAAGACTTCATGACAAAAACACCAAAAGCAATTGCAACAAATGCCAAAATTAACAAATGGGATCTAATTAAACTAACAGCAAAAGAAACTATCATCAGAGTGAACAGGTAACCTACAGAATGAGAGAAGAATTTTGCAATCTTCCCATCTGGCAAAGGTCTAATATCCAGAATTTACAAGGAACTTAAACAAATTTACAAGAAAAAACAAACAACCCCATCAAAAAGTAGGCAAAAGATATCAAAAGGCACTTCTCAAAAGAAGACATTTATGTAGCCAACAAACATATGAGAAAAAGCTCAATATCACTGATCATCAGAGAAATGTAAATCAAAACCACAATGAGATACCATCTCACAATAGTCAGAATGGTAATTATTAAAAAGTCAGGAAACAATAGATGCTGGTGAGGCTGTGGAGAAACAGGAATGCTTTTACACTGTTGGTGGGAATGTAAATTAGTCCAACCATTGTAGAAGAGATTCCTCAAGGATCTAGAACTAGAAATAACCATTTGACCAGCAATCCCATTACTGGGTATATACCCAAAGGAATATAAATCATTCTGCTATAAAGACAAATATACACGTATGTTTGCTGCAGCACTATTTACAATAACAAAGACATGGAACCAACCTAAATGGCCATCAGTGATAGACTGGATAAAGAAAATGTGGTACATATACACCATGGAATACTATACTGCCATAAAAAGGAACGAGATCATGTCCTTTGCAGGGACATGGAAGAAGCTGGAAACCATCATCCTCAGCAAACTAATACAGGAACAAAAAAACCAAATACCACATTTTCTCACTTATAAGTGGGAGCTGAACAATGAGAATACATGGACACAGAGAAGGAGATAACACACACTAGGGCCTGTTTAGGGGTCAGGGGTGAGTAGAGGGAACTTAGAGGATGGGTGAATATGTGCAGCAAATCACCCTGTCACATGTATACCTATGTAACAGCAGATTCCGTACTTGTATCCTGGGTTTTTTTTGTTGTTTTTTTGGAAGAAATTTAAAAAAAAAAGAGGAGGAGGAGGAAAAAGGAAAAAGAAAGAAGAAGAAAAAGAGCAGCCAGCATCTGAATTCCAGTCCAACCTTCCTTCTCCTAATAGACTTCTGGAAGGCAAGAACCACATCACCTTCTCTACAGCTTTACTGTGCCAGACAAGCACCTTTCAAAGTACTCTATGAGTAATTTTAAATTTTTAAGACAGCTAAAGCTACATGCTAATTGCCTAGGCTAAGTTCATTTGTTTAATATTTGGCAGAATTTTTCAGCTCTGATTTAAGAGTAACAATCAAAATCATGCTGGGCGCAGTGGCTCACGCCTGTAATCCCAGCACTTTGGGAAGCTGAGGTGGGTGGATCACCTGAGGTCAGGAGTTCAAGACCAGCCTGGCCACTGTGGTGAAACCCCACCTTAAAAAAAAATAAAATAAAATAAAACCATAACTTAAAATGCCTTGAAAATATAGCATTACTTTTATAATTCTTTCAATTTTCCCACATATCTATTTTATGTGTTCATTATGCACAGTATATCTAAAAATATTACCAAAAATGTTGATGCCTGTGAGACTGTATGTCTATATTTCAGAAAGACCTTTGCTCTTGTTGTGTTAGTATGAAATGTTTCCCTATCTCTGGAGAGTATCAATAAAGTAGATTATAAAGCCTCATAAATTAAAGACACTCTGTTCTGACTAACTTACAGAGAGAAATGTACATAAATAGAAGATTCCCAAAACACCTATAAAATAAGGAAGTTGAACTTCTCATATTTCAAGTGAGCTAGACTTTCAAAATAATTCTTAGAGAATTCAATTCATAGTATTAAGGTAAATCTTTAGAAAACTCAAGTTTTATAACTTTGGCTTAATAAAAATAGCCATGTCTCCTCTGATTTAATAATGTTAAGGACAGAGCAAGCACACATTTTATTTTACTTGGCTATGTTTTTCCCAAACGTATACAGGTTACTGAACTAATAACCAACTATGACAGGTTATGGTTATATAAAACGTAAATTTCTTTTTAACCAAACTTAATCACTATTCTGGAAAACTTTATGTCAGCAGTGATTATATTTTTAGTATATCTACTTGATTATAATTTCCAAAATCTTTAGGTAACCAAAATGTGAAACTGGTATTATATTGACTTAATCAGTGGATAATTCCTCAGAATACTAAAACATTAATTACTAAGCACATTTGTCTATATACTTTTTCTTCTTATTTTTGTATGCTATAAAAAGGCAATACCTTTGAGTTCTATTAACAAATATACTCATTTTTGCTATTTTACAAAAATGTAAGAGATGTGGGCAGCTGCAGAAAATTGGTATTCATGAGCCCTGGTACTCTGTTAAAATGCTTGTGTATGACTGAAGGTTCTCAATCATCTATCCCTCCAGTGTTGCTGCTGCTGCTGTTTTTCCCTGCAAGACATTAGTTACTTAGATTAAAAGTTAATTATAATACTATGGGTGTTTAAGACTACACTAGGGGCAACAGTGTCAAAGAAACAACCGAGTATATACTTTTATTTTTTAAAGGAAAAGAAGAGTTTTGCCCTAAATCAGCAGTTCACTTCAGCTTTGCTTTTTCGTTTTGGTTTGGTTTTGGTTTTTTTGTTTTGTTTTGTTTTGAGACAGGGTCTCACTCTTGTCGCCCAGGCTGGAGTGCAGTGGCGGCATCTCGGCTCACTGCAACCTCCACCTCCCTGGTTCAAGCAATTCTCCTGCCTTGGTCTCTCAAGTAGCTGGGATTACAGGCCTGCACCACCAGGTTCGGCTAATTTTTTTGTTTTTAGTAGAGACAGGGTATCGCCAGTTGGCCAGGTTGGTCTCAAACTCCTGACCTCAAGTGATCTGCCTGCCTCGGCTTCCGAAGTGCTCCGATTACAGGCGTGAGCCACAGCACTCGACCCACTTTAGCTTTGCTTTTACAAAAAAAGAAAAGAAAAAACACCTCTATACTCCTTTCCTTACTGGGACTTATTAAGGACGCTGGAGAGCGTTGTTCATGTGTAACTACTGAAATGTATTATATTAGAAATTAAAGTTGATAAATTTTTTAAGAGATGTATGGATCTACATAACAGTAATTGTGAATTTGGTGGATGTTAACACAAATACCATAAATGATTATTACTTTTCATAGTCATCATTTTGATTTTGCAGACCTCTGAGATATCTTAAAGCATTTGGTCTTCAACATGAACATACAGTGGACCAAAATGTGATTTTTGTCTTGTTTGATAATATCAGACTAGGAAAAGAAGCCATGAACATCATTAAAATCAACTTCAGTCAATTTTGATGGGTCTGCTTCCTTAATGTACTGGTTATTTTTTTTTTGCCTACAATAAAAAAGGTTATTCCCAGAGAGATCCAAGATGGCCAATTAACAACAGCTCAGGATTGTAGCTCCCAGTGAAAGCGCAGAGAGCGAGTGGATGCCGCACTTTCAGACAAATTTTTGTTGCCCACAGACCGGGAGATTCCCAGCGGAGGAACCACAGGGGTCGCCAGCGCGACTTTTTTGGCCGGGGCGGCTGTTTTGCCGGCACCCCGGCATGGGGTTTCTCCGTGCAGAGTATACAGGATGGGGTGCCCTTTGAGTCAGGCTCGGCTGGCCCCATCCCCACAAGGAGAACAGCAATTGGAAGCGCTGAGGACTGAGAGTTTCACAGCAAGCACAGCCAAACCGGAAAGGTCTAGCTCTGTGGGGAAGGGGCGTCTGCCAAAGGAAAACTAAGAAACAGAAAAAACTTCATCACCGGGCGGAGAGAGATCCAAAATGGCCGATTAACAACAGCTCAGGATTGTAGCTCTCAGTGAAAGCGTAGAGAGCGAGTGGACACCGCAATTTCAGACGAATTTCTGTTGCCCACAAACTGGGAGCTACCCAACAGAGGAGCCACTCAGGTTGCCAGGGCGATTCTTTTGGCCCACGCAGCTGTTTTGCCGGCTCCCCAGCACGCACCACGCAGCGCTTCTCAGTGCAGAGTAAACGCGACTGGGTGCCCTTTGAGTCAGGCTCAGCTGGTCCCATCCCCACAAGGAGAACACCAATTGGAAGCGCTGAGGACTGAGAGTTTCACAGTAAGCACAGCTGAACCCGGGAAAGCCTAGCTCTGTGGGGAAAGGGCATCTGCCAAAGGAAAACTAAGAAACAGAAAAAACTTCATCACCAACAAGACGGATGGCCACTCAGACCCAATCTGAAAGTCAGCAATTACAAAGACTACAGGTGGATAAATCCACAAAAATGGGAAGAAACCAGTGCAAAAAGGCTGAGAACACCCGAAATCAGAATGCCTCTCCTCCTACAGGGGATCGCAGCTCCTCATCAGGAAGGGAACAAGGCCTGACAGAGAATGAGTGTGACGAACTGACAGAATCAGGCTTCAGAAGGTGGACAATAAGAAACTTCTGTGAGCTAAAAGAACATGTACTAACCCAATGCAAAGAAACTAAGAACCTTGAAAGAAGATTTAATGAAATGCTAATGAGAATGGACAACTTAGAGAGGAAT